>JASANF010005650.1:0-25540 GCA_030248245.1 Trissonchulus sp. WLG1_4
AAAAGGTTGAACTTGAACGATTTACCCTTAACATGCGTAAAGTCCGATAAAGGGATGATTTCTTAGTCATATCAAGAGCAGAGATGCACGGGGGAAAGCGACGAGGGGGGGGGTGCTCGACCCCTGGCGGAAGGGGGGGTGGTCCCTAGTTTTGGCCATTTTTCGGCGACAGCCGAAAATTTTACAGAATTTTTCGATTTTCAACTCATTTTTGGGGTTGCAGGCGAAAATTTTTTGCAATTCAATTTTTTACGCATTTTTGGTGCACTTTCTTGGCCATCAGAGGGGGGGTGGGGGGTTGAGGGGGGGGGGTGCCGACCCCCCTCAGGGGGGGTGGATACCCCCCAACCCCCCCTATGTGCAAAAATGATCAAGAGTACATAAATAGGGAAGAGTATGACAAATTGACCCAAATTTTTTTCTGGGGGCTGCCGCCCCCAAACCCCTGCAACCTTGTAGTTCAGTGTGTCTTGCTTTTGTGTTCCATTAAAGCGTGTGCGTGTGTATATGGGTATATGGGTGCATTGCACACTATTTGCTTAATACACTGTTCAATGTATCTTTTTGGCTGTTTTATCGTAACGAAAATTACTTTTTTAGTAAATTTGCGGCTCGTAATGTCAAAATTCTTCTAAAAGTTTTAAAATGTGCTAGCTTTTGGACCCTTGTGAGTCCAGCAGTTTTGTAATTTTCGGTCTTTTGAGCTCCAATTTTACGTTCGATGCTGCTCTGGTCAAAAAAAATAGCGTCGTTTTTGAACGAAATATGCTAATATGTGTCGCTTTTGCGTTAAAATTGTAATTGAGTACATTTTAACACATTTCAAAAATTCAAAAAGTCATTCCCCCCCCGAAATTTTTTCCTGGCTACGCCACTGGCCGGAACGATGCTCCGGCCGAATTAGCCCTTTAATGCCTTGACTTTCGAATCAAGACGTCTTGATTTGGGGGGGCCGCATCGAATCAAGGATATGTGTTGATTTCAGGGTGGTACGCCTCCCCCCCCCCTGAATCAAGGCGAAAGACCATTTCGGTTGGAGCATCGTTACGGCCGATTAGCTAGAATAGGGAAGAGTGTCATATTCTTCCCTCTTAGTATTATGTACATACTCTGGTCATACATAAACTATTGTGTTTTACTGTGAAATTTAAATGTTAATTTAAATAAATTTTAATTAAAATGCAAAGTCTAATAAATACTACACTTAAGGTGGTAGTTTCGTAAGTGCAGTTTTTGTCGCGATTCGTTCTAACCAACAGCTAACTTTATGAAATTTGGCACACATATGAGGCACTTTTAGGCAAACATATGGGCAAATTATTTGTTCTTTATAATTAGTTACACTATAGTTATAACAAAAAAAGTAGTGTTTTTGACATTTTTTGGCTATTTTTACAATATTTCGTAATTTTTAAATAACTTTTTCTTAAAAACAGTATTGATTTTCACCAAATTAAAAAAAAGGAATCTAGATATTTTACTTAAGATCAGTTTGGAACGTTAAAACGCAATTTTAACTGCAACTGTTTTCAGGAAATAGACACTTTCTGAATTTAACTCCGATTTTCACTTTAAAATGATGTGATCTAAAATTTAAGCTACGCATATCTTCAAAACTCGGCACCAAACTAGATAAAGTTGTACTACAGTGTTGTGTCAAAACTCATGTTACCAACTGTTATATAACCAGGGTTATAAGTGTATCACCTCCATTTTTGACAAAAAACGCTCGAAAATACGTGACAAGACGTGATGTTTTATATTCGTTTTACCTAGCTTCCGTATTGTCGTTTAATGTATTAGCGGTCATATTGGAAGACAATAGGTCACTTTAGACTATGGTGGTGGAATTTATTGCCATGGTTGCCATGGCAACGCATACGAGTTCATTTTACTGAAGGATACGTCATGTACTCGAAAGTGTCAATTTGCTGATTATGTGTGCAGTCTATATGCATAATATTCAACCAAAATGAAGAAAACTAAAATGTCTAGATTCCTTTTTTTGCTATTAATGATAGGCATTGTACTTTTTGTTTTCTTAAGCCATAAAGTTTTACGAAATTCAAAAAAGTTCTGTTTTGAAGCTTACATTTAAAGTACTGAAGCAATTTGAAAACTTATAAAAATGAAACTATGCATGTATTGAGACACCTACCAGCGAATTTAGACTAAATTGGAATTAAACTTCATCAAGTCATATTCTTTCTATAATCCAACATAGCGCAAAAACAGGAAAAAATGCAAAATTTGAGTTTTCACAGCGTCTTTTGGATAAACTGTCAAAATTGTCAACAAAACAAATACATGAGCTTACGGTACCATTTTTGTTCATTACAATGCAAAAAACCGCTAATAAATAGCTTCTAAGACAACCGAGTAACAGCTCATCAAAAAAAGCTGCACATACGAAACTACCACCTTAAAACATCGTGCCTAACTCAAACCGCCTTTGGTTCCGTACTGTACACACTGTACTGCAGTTGAAACAACTTTTGTAGACATTGAAATATTGAGTCCTGATGATGTTAATTGTATTTTGTCATAATCCACAAAACTTCAGGGGTGAATTTCACAAAGGTGGTTTTACTAAACCACTGGTATAAAACCACTGGTGTTATGTACGTTTCGCATGATTAGCACAATTTCATTACAAAATATCGAATGATTCGTTACGAATTTCGTAGATTTTCTTAAACTATTGGTTTAGCGCAGTTGAAATTTCAAACCTGCAGCGCAGCAGGTCTCTGTTCTGCTGAAATTTCAACTGAACTAAACCAATGGTTCAAGAAAATCCACAAAATTCGTAACAAATGCTGCAATATTTCATAATGAAGTTACATGCGAATCATGCAAAACGTACGTAAAACCAATGGTTTAGTAAAATCACCTTTGTGAAATCCACCTCAAGAGTTTTGACGGGTCCAGTTAAAAGCTGGTATTTTTTAAATGGATTTTAGTAGAAACGATAGGTACCTTTCGTTTGATAACATCAAGAGTACATAATAGGAAGAGTATGACACTCTTCCTATTATCCCTACAGGCGTGCGTCCAATGCGCAGCGCGAAATAGCCCGTTTATGTACGGTTTTGAGGGGGGGTACCCCCCCTCAACTGAAGACCCCGTACTCAACTGAGGAGGGGGTACCCCCTACTCAGTTCGATACCCCGTGCTCAACTGAGGGGGGTACCCCCCCCCTCAACTCAGTACCCCGTCTTCAGTTGAGGGGGGGGGGTGCCCCCCCCTCATTTCAAGACACTGACAAAGTCTTTGCGCTACCCCCCCCCCCTCAACTCAGTACCCCGTCTTCAGTTGAGGGGGGGGGGGTGTCACGGTGTAAATTTTCTCCCGGTGTAAATTTTCCCCCCGGAAAAATTACCCCGGGGTAAATTTTCCCCCCGGAAAATTTGCACCGGGGTAGATTTTCCGGGGGGAAAATTCACACCAACCATACAATTAGACTATTTTGAACTTATTTTTTCAAAACTAGCGATTTTGGCGATAAATTTATTTTTTTATGTATTTTTAATATTTTAAATTTGCTCCGGGTTAGATTTTACGGGGGGAAAATTCACACCAATTATATAATTTGACTGTTTTGAACCTCATTTTTTCAAAACTAGCGATTTTGGCGATAAATTTATTTTTTTTATGTATTTTTAATATTTTAAATTTGCTCCGGGTTAGATTTTACGGGGGGAAAATTCACACCAATTATATAATTTGACTGTTTTGAACCTCATTTTTTCAAACTTGGAAATTTTGACGACTTTCGTTCAGTGTAGCGGCTGTGGCGATGGCCACAGCGATAGCTGCGACGGATTGATGCTTATTACCATATCGACGTGGCTACCACGATAATGGCAAATTTGGCTACTATGGCCAAGTCGCCTGGAATCGGCACGTGTCGCTGCAACTGCGGGGCAATTTTGGCGATTTTAAGGGTCGATTCATACTTTTGTACGTTCTTTGGGACAGACGGATGAAAGGACGTCCACATATACTGAATGTCAAAACCGCTGTTCGATTCATACTTTGGGTCGTTCAGTCGTATGCCCGTCCGTATGCGTACTTCAATTCATCCGTAGCAAAAACGGCACAGTTTCTTTTCATTTGTCTTATGTCCGGCAAAGTTAAATTCAGCTCAACCCTGCCAAAATTTTAAGCATACCTACGGACAAACAAACAAAGTATGAATTGCACCTTTGTCCGTATGCCCGTCCTTCCGTATGTACAATGTATGTACCTATTAATGTTTTATTTTAATGTTTTAATCAAAAGTGAAATCATTGAAATAAATCAGTTCACCGCTGGTAGATTCGTTCGTTATCCATTGCGAGTTCAAATTGGAAGCGCAAGCATTCAAGTCTGAAGGGACTTAGACTTAACAGACGTATATGGTAGGGCAAAAAAGTTAAACTTTAACTTTAACTAAAATTAAAAAAGTTAGGGGTCTTACTTTAACTTTAACTTTAACTTCAAAAAAGTTAAGGGTCTTACTTTAACTTTAACTTAATTTAAATTCAAGCACCCATACTTTAACTTTAACTTAAATTCCGCCAATTTCTTAACTTTAACTTAAATTATAACTTTTTTTCAAAATTTTGAATCTATACTTTTTTATAACTTTTTTATATACGGTAAGATAATTTAAGAAATATTTTAACTGATGTTTTAATTAAGCAAAATTGTTGTCAAATTTAAATTTTTTCCTCCGACGCTGTAATTTTTGGTCGTGGTACATATTTTTACTGGAGACCGCTCAGCTTAACGCATTCACAACATACCTATTGTAAGTGGCTCATATGATTGTATTGTTGAAGTAGTGTAGTATTATACCTTCTAGAAAATCGATTCTGCAACTGCATGTCTGTTTTGTACTTTCCTTCTATATAGTCATAACTAAGCATCGTTACCCATCGAATTAGCGTTGTGGAGTGGTCAAAAGCGCTAGTCCGCAAGTTGTTGATACTTCGAGGGTTCGACCCACATTCATACACATGCTCAATTTTTTGCCAAAAATTTACGCATCTTCTGTCAGCAAAAAATGTTGGGATCGCAGATTTTCTTGTCAAAATATCCGATTGCGTGATTGAATTGATACCAAATTTGCGTATAATTGTAGGGTTTGATGTCACCACTTTGATATCATGTTGGACAAAGGCGTACCCAGGAAGGAAGGTTGGAATTTCCCCCTCCCCGAAATTTTTTCCCGTGATTTTTTCACAAGGTTACCCCCTTTGATTTTTATGGTGCGCTCAAAAAAGTTCTGACACATCAACTGACCAACTTAGGCCGAAAAGTTTCCCCCAATTTTTTCTTGGGGCTGCCCCCCCCCCAGACCCCTGCGACTGTGGCTTATTATTCCTTGCTATTATCTTTCATCAAAGCCTGTGCATGAGCATAACACGAGTACAGTATGCTGCATTTAAACGTCTATATACAACGATTATATTATGCTACATTTACTTGAGTAATACACTGTCTGAATGTCTGATGTGACGTTACCATCTTTGGTTTTAATTTTTGTCGGAAAAATTTCTGATACGTCTCCTGTCTTCAGCAGTCCAGCTGACCACATTTGGTCTCAAAATTGAAAAAACGCGTAATTTTTTTCTAGGTGCCAGCACGGGCTGCCGCCCACAGACCCTTGCAACTTTGTGGTTAAGGGATCAGTCGTGTGTAAGGCGTTATATAAGTTTTAAAATTGCTTAAAAGTGCATTATAACTGATTACAAAAAATCGAAGTCATTCCCCCTCAAACTTTTTTTCTGGGTACGCCACTGATGTTGGAGGTGTATGATGATGCAAGATGGTTCTTTATAGACATAAACAAACAGCAGAATCGTAGTCAGGTGCTCACATTACGCCTATCACTAACTTTGAGGCCGATTTATTGAAGCATTTGTCGTTGAAAAAATTTTCAAGCGCAACCATTTTCAACGACGACCACTAATTATCCTGTAATTCTGTGTTAAATTCAGCGTTAGCCAATGTTTCAATGAATCTTAATTTTCAACATTGAACATTTTGCTTCGAAAATAACGGGCCCAGATAATCTATGTATGATATATACTATGCTATTACCATAGCTTCGAAATTCATTGTCTTTTGTCTAGTCTAAAGTTATCACAGCCTAAAAATTTATATGTTGATATAAATAACTAAACAAGAATACATAAATACAAATAAATTTATCGCCAAAATCGCCAGTTTTGAAAAAATAAGTTCAAAACAGTTAAATTATATGGTTGGTGTGAATTTTCCCCCCGGAAAATCTACCCCGGTGCAAATTTTCCGGGGGGAAAATTTACACCGGGGTAATTTTTCCGGGGGTAAAATCCACAGGGGGGAAAATTTACACCGTGACAGGGGTACCCCCCCCCTCATTTCAAGACACTGACAAAGTCTTTGCGCTACCCCCCCCCCCTCAGTTCAGTACCCCGTCTTCAGTTGAGGGGGGGGGGTACCCCCCCCACAAATCAGCACATCAACAAAAGTCCTTGTCAGTGTATTGAAATGAGGGGGGGGGGGTACCCCACCAAATCTATCAATAAACTTAAGCCTCAGCTTAAGAGTATGACACTCTTCCTATTATGCCTACGGGCGTGCGTCCAATGCGGAGTGCGAAATAGCTCGTTTATGTACGGTTTTGAGGGGGGGGGGTACTCCCCCCTCAACTGACGCCCCGGTACCCACCTGAGGGGGGGGGTACCCCCTACTCAGTTCGATACCCCGTGCTCAACTGAGGGGGGTACCCCCCCCCTCAACTCAGTACCCCGTCTTCAGTTGAGGGGGGTACCCCCCCGTCATTTCAAGACACTGACAAAGTCTTTGCGCTACCCCCCCCCCCCTCAGTTCAGTACCCCGTCTTCAGTTGTGGGGGGGTAGAGTTCTGCCCGGGCCTGTAGCGGGCCGCGGGCCGCGGGCCGGGCCCGGGCGGGGGGGGCCCGGGCCCGGCCCGGAGAGATTTTTTGGAAACGGGCCCGGCCCGGGGCCCGGCCCGTAAAATCCCGGGCCCCGGGACGTGCGCGGCCCGCCGGGCCGTAGCGGGCCCCGGGCCCCGGGCCGTGCGCGGCCCGCCGGGCCTAGAAATCCGCAAGCCCAGGGCCGTCTCGAGCTTCAGCAACGTATGAACAATGACTGCATTGCATATATATTGATTTTTATAAGTGCGCAGGCACTTATATTACACTCAGACGCACACACAATGGATTTTCTCACTTGCCGAAGTCTGTGCCGGGCCAGCCCGCGGGTTTCGGGCCTGCTACGGGCCGCCCCGCGGGCCCCGGGCCTGCGCCGGGCCATCCCGCGGGCCCCGGGCCGATAGGCCCGCTACGGCCCGCCGGGCCTGTAGCGGGCCGCGGGCTCCGGGCCGGGCCCGGGCCGGGCCGGCCCGGCCCGGGCCCGGCCCGGAAGCGCGCTAGTCGGCTCGGCCCGGGCCCGGCCCGGAAATTTTGCTAGTGGCAGAACTCTAAGGGGGGGTACCCCCCCCCCTCATTTCAGCACATCAACAAAAGTCCTTGTCAGTGTCTTGAAATGAGGGGGGGGGGGTACCCCACCAAATCTATCAATAAACTTAAGCCTCAGCTTAAGAGTATGACACTCTTCCTATTATGCCTACGGGCGTGCGTCCAATGCGGAGTGCGAAATAGCTCGTTTATGTACGGTTTTGAGGGGGGGGGGTACTCCCCCCTCAACTGAAGACCCGGTACTCAACTGAGGGGGGGTACCCCCTACTCAGTTCGATACCCCGTGCTCAACTGAGGGGGGTACCCCCCCTCAACTCAGTACCCCACCTCATTTCAAGACACTAACAAAGACCTTGCGCTACCCCCCCCCCCCTCAGTTCAGCACATCAACGAAGGTCTTTGTTAGTGTCTTGAAATGAGGGGGGTACCCCCCCCCTCAACTGAAGCAAGACGGGGTACTGAGTTGAGGGGGGGGGGGGTACCCCCCCCTCAGTTGAGCACGGGGTATCGAACTAAGTAGGGGGTACCCCCCTCAGTTGAGTACCGGGTTTTCAGTTGATGGGGGGTACCCCCCCCCTCAAAACCGTACATAAACGGGCTATTCACGCACCGCATTGGACGCACGCCCGTAGGCATAATAGGAAGAGTGTCATACTCTTCCTATTATGTACTCTTGATAGTAGCGAATGACCTTGTTTTAAAATTAAGCAGCATCATTTTTGAACCGTTCTGCCCCGTACCCATTCCTGAACATCGAACCAAAATTAGACTTGTCCATTCAGCTCGGTAAAAGAATGGTCCCTTAGTCATTCTTGGATGTCAAATAACTGTTCAGTGTCACAGCCTCTCTAAATGTACTGTCGTGAAACAGTGACATAACTCATACGTCCAAATAAAATTTTCATCAGGTGAGATCTGACTTCCGAATAAAATAGTTTGAGCAATATTCTGGGATCAAAAAATCTTCATATAACTCTGTCATGATTTAGGCGCGAAGTATTGTTTGTAGCAGAAGTAGTGGACTAGACTTCCGGAAGGCAAACGGGCAAAGGCACTAAAACAAAGTGTCAGAAAATATAAAGCAATAGCAACAATGATTACAATTATCAGGAGTACATAGTGTCTCAACTGTAATAGCAAAGCCTGTAATTTTTAGTGCTTTGAGCTACAATTTTACTTTACATGGCGCTCTAGTAAAAAAGGATTGTTTTTGAACGAAATATGCTTAAATATGTGTAGTTTTTGGAGTTAAAATAAATTGCATTAAGTTAAATGAATTTTAACACATTTCGAATAATCCTAAAAAATTAATTTCATCCAAAATTTGCTTCTGGCCACGCCTCCGTACAAAGCTCTGCTCAATTTTTGAAATAAATTTTGCAACGAAACAAAAATGAGTTGGCCTAAGCCTTTTCTCAATTGGACTACCTAAAATGATTTTGGTCGTGACTCGTGGGGCCAGATGGCCTAAAGTTTTTAGACCAAAAAAACCCTGCCGTAGAGTGTCCTTGGAAGTATGAAATAATGATAGCGCAAGGTACGTTTACTACTGTTATTTAGCTAGCCATTTTTTATTTAACTTAACTATTAGCTATTAACTACCAGCTTATTTATTTTAACTTAGCTATTAACTATTAACTAGCCCCTTATTTATTTTAACATTTAACTAGCTATTTTAATTTTTTAAACTATTAACTAGCGCTTAAATTGAATAAAACTAGGCATTTAACTAGGTTCTCAAATCAGCATTATTGTGAAGTATTGCTGGTACACGAATGAACGCATAGGCCTCAGCTGTAGGGAAACCCCTCACGAATCAATCCACATGTCTCAAACGTGGTGGTGGATCCTCCAGCAGAAAATAAAATCCCCTATAAATCAGGAAATACCCTCAAATGTAATAGGAGACCCACATTTTGTAGAACCTACCAAATGCACTAAAGGCACCCCTCAGTCACTTGTTCAGGCAAAAATTCGTTCCCAGGGTATATTCGAGGTACTGAGCTACTATTGGGGTTTATTTTTGCGCACATTTCTCTTGGAGTCATCTTGGAGGCATTGTGCGCTTGAATATTCACATGATTTTTTTTCATTGATTTTCAGTTTTCACATTGATTTTCAGTCGATTTTCAAAAACTCTATATTTTATATCTACATATAGGAGGCAATTTCGGTCCCTGCCACGATTCCAGTGGCAAATTTTGTGAAGAATCGTCTTCGACTCTAATATATCTCACTGGGCAGTGGGTACCACAAGTTGGGTCTTTGCGGAAGCACTTATTGAAATTAAAATTTTTAAGCCTTTTTATGTACTTCATCTACAGCAGAAATTTGAGCCGGCCGAGTCTTGTTATTATAATGACTGCTGTTATAGTATGAATTGGCATGGGGTCAGAGTTTTGGTATAGAACGAAGACCCATTAAACCACGCCAAAGTCTCGTTATGGTTCTCCAGAGTTGCATTAGGAATCGTGCTTGAGTTGCAATTAGAAAATCTTCCAAATTTATGTATTTTTGGGGGGTACCTTTGTTGACAATTTTGCTAGCTTAGACTAAAAGCGGGGCTGAGACTCCCTGTACCACACCTCTAACTCCGCCCTTAGCACCGTAGTCAAAATGCCACACTGGTCAATTTGATCTAATTTTCTTACTTTTATCAATGTTGGTAAAATTTTTTTGAGGAATCACCAAAAACAGTGACCAGTGACCAACTATATACCGGTATTATATATGAATGTGCAAAGACAAATGTAAAGAAATGGGGCGTGATTGTTAAAAAACTAAAGACTGCAATTTTAAAATGAAAAAATTTTGTCATAATTTTCAAGACACTAATTGAAATTTTTTAAAAAACGCTGCCTGGCTCCGGCTCCGGCATTTTATATCCGGCAAAATTTTACCTCCGGTAGTTCGCTACCCGCACCTTAGTGAAAATGACTGGGATTCACAAAGTAGTGGGGCTTAGCTGTTTCGCAGAATGCACGTGACGCGTACCTACTTCATTTTTTAATGTGAAATCATAATTTCCCGAGCTCTTAGTTCTTGTTAGCCAAAATTGCCTACATATCCTAGTCTTATCAAAACATATGTAACATATAGAAACACTGGAAACCAAAAAGTGACAAAGAAATTTCAAGAATTTGTACAGCAGCTTCAATGAAAGTCGGGTCGGGTCGGGTCTGGTCGAGTCGGGTCGGGCAGGTCGGGGTATGATTTTTCGACCCGTTGCGAGAACTCTAGTACTTACGTGTTATTTAGGATACTGAAAAGTATAAAATACGAAAAGATTGCCAAAAATAAAGTCAGTTGTGTTGTAAATTTGGTTTCTTAGGAAGGCTGTAGTGTAAGCCGTTTAGTGAGAATCTTCATAGTTTTAGAAAATTCGAGATTAGAAACCGACGCCATCAACATTATTTATGTAATTATTGCAAAAACCAAAGGAGTAAGCACCAATGATCCTTTTTTCTTATAACGGGCCGGGCCTGAAAGATGCTTCTAACTCGCCTGGCCGGCCTGCGCTGCGGAAAACAACAATCGTAATAATGACAAACGGGCGGCCACTTGCCATAAATAATATTTGCAACAAAAGTATAGCCATGACGGTGACAAACACGATAATACAAGCATACACGCACACAGACACAGCTGCACCTGCCAGCTAGTTAAATTCTAGTTAAAATGGCAAGTTTAATTCCTTGTTAAAATATTTGAATCTTTACTTAACTAGAATTTTAACTAGACGAATTTAACTATTAACTATTAGCTATCAACTAGTAAATTTCGGCTAGTTAAATGATTTAACTATTAACTAGAATTCTAGCTAAATAACAGTAACGTTTACGAACAACCTTCCGGACACGGACACTGACTCTGACACGGAAAACTTACGTCACAATTTTGCTCGGAATTATTGCAGATTTGTGGATGTATGTACCTATTTCCGATTTTCTTATTGCACTTTTCGCAGGAACTGTCTTGGTCTACTAGCATCCGCACGCTTCGAGCCCGCATTGCACGCTCACGAATCTGAAACCAAAATACGCGAGCTAAAATCTGACTAAAACCTGGAAAAACTTGAAAAGAAATCATTACCAGGGTCCAATTTCGAAACAAACGTTCTGTTCCAGCTAAAAACATTCACAAATGTTAGTATCAAGGCTATTATATGGTGCGACGCGAACCCAATTTTTTGTGAGTTAAACTTTACTAGCTATGTTCACCTTGTTGCAAGTTAGCAAAAGCCGAAGCCTAAAAAACATGAAAGCTTATAAACACTGAGATTTAATGACAGCAATTAACACGCGTGAAGCATTATGAAGCCTGTTTCACACGATGTGGAAAAACGTGGGGAATCCCCACGTGGGGCACCCCATGTGGCACCACATGGGGTGCCCATTGGGGCATCATGTGGCACCGTGTGGTGTCCCCGGGGGATTCCCCTGGGGTAAACCATTCACACGGTGTGTTACTTCTGAGCGCGTGGCTTTTTTGTAACCCGGACAAAATGGCCCTAAGTCGCGCTTTTGTCCTTCTTGGACTCTATTTTGAGCTATTTGAGCAACCTCCCTTTCGGCGCAAAAAACGAATATGGCAACACCCCTACATTCAGCGAAGACAAAACACGGCTACCATACTAATTTGCTTGCTGAACTGGCACTCGAGAATCCCTTCTTATACCGAAATGTTCTTCGTATGCCTGCTGAAGTCTTCGATGAATTACACCGGATGGTAGCGCCCCTTATCTCAAAACAGGATATATACGATTATGCGTGTCTATGTGTCTACAATACCGCAAAAATATGAAAGGTCGTAACATGAATCAAACTAAGCCGAAATAAGCCAAAATGTAAGCCGAAGAAAAACAAAAATTAACCAATTATATACCTGAAAACTTGACTAAAGTTCGGTTCATACTGGTCCTTGAGGACATAAAAACAGGAACGAGGACAATATTTGGTCAGCTATTTTGAAACACTGACTGAATTGTTTCGCCTAATTTATTGCATACATACTGGAATTCGCAACAAAATGGTCTCAGAGTCACCAAAATCATCCCACATGGCAGCCGCTGTTCAGATAGTCAAAAAAATAAACACAATGGGCGGGATTCACAAAGCGCGTTTAAGGGGGTAATTGCGTTTTTAGGTGTTTTTTTAAAAAGCCATGGCTCAGCGTTTACAAATTCAAATCACAAGCGGTCTTTTGCATTAGTTAGAACAATATCTTTCCTAAATGTATACCATGCCTTGAAATTTAACCTGAGATTTTCTTTCCAGTATAAGCGACTAAAGAAAGGTCCTTTCCAAAATATTAAAAATTTTTACAAAAAGTTTGCGCCACAGCTCTGAATCATACGATTACCTGTTGGGGCTGAAAGTTGGTAAGGTTATTGACATGTTTAAAATCCCCAGGCATGTCCCCCACTTTTTTAATAACTAGTCAATTTACTGAGAAACTAGCTGAAAAGCAAACGCACCGAAAATTTAAGATATTTTCTTGTCATTAAAACCCTCTAAAAATGTCCACAGGTGAAATTTCAAAAAAGTGAGAGACATGCCTGGGGATTTTGACCTTTACAATACTGTCCCAAAAATTTATGCTCAGGCGTCACTTATAACTTGAGTACTGGTGGCGCAAAGTTTGCATAGAAATCACAAAAACCTCGAAAACGCAACTACCACCTTAACTTAGACGCAGTCTAAGTCTTAGACTGCGTTTAAACGCAGTCTAGCTAAACGAACGTTTAGACCCAGTCTAAGTCTGTTCTTATTCAACTAATAGGCTAATAATATCGTGTATTATCATGTCTGTTTTACTCTTTAGAGTTAATATACTTTCATATGATAGTTAATGTGGCTGATCTAGTTTTATAATAGGAAAATGTTATTTACCATACAGTTTACTTATGCATTGTTCCTAATAACAGTTTATAAAGCTATAAAGTTTGTAAAGTCAACGACCTAGTTAACTTAAATTGCTAAAAATGATTAAAAAATTACAAAAATTACTGAAGTGACATTTATTAATAATGAAAATAATAGGCATTGAGCCTATTATGTTACATTAGTAAATTGTATGTTACTTAGTAAATTAACCCTTTTATGCGCACTGTGAATCCCAGGCACCTCACGTGGTGGATGCCCAATTTGGGCTATAAAGCTTGGCTAGCTTATTCTAGTCAACTGATCTTTGAATTATTTTTTCAGAAATCGCATATCTTTGCATTTAGTGGCCTGCTCCCACACAACGAAACCTATGCTTGATTAAGCAGTGTGAAATTCGATTTTTTTCATCGCAAAAATAGTATTTTTTATGGCCTCATTATGATATTTTATCGCAACTCTGGCAGTCAACTTTTTGTGCATCAGATATAGCGGATATTGCAGTTCATTTCTAGCACCCAACGAGGATAGGCGCACTGTTGCTGTGTTAATACTCTAGGGTGAGGTACATTATTATGCCCGAGCGATGGCGTAGTTTTCTCAAATTCTCAACTTTGAGAGCATATAATGTAAAAAAGCGGGTCCTAGACCCTTAATCGCCTGATTATGTTTTGTTTACCATTAATTTCTCTATCGAATGGTGGTTTCGCGAACTCTCTACGACGCACATAGGTCGAGCAATGGCCAAAAAACTGGAAGGTGTCAAAGTCTGGCTGCCTAAAGAGAGAACCTCTGGGCGTCAAAGGGTTAATTAGCTTATTTAACAATTGTCAAATTTGATTTTTAACAACGTAATTAACTTGAATTTTAAATTAACTTTTAATCAAAAATAATTTTATTACCTAAATTAATAGCTTTGTCGGTTTGTCGGTATATACGTATTAAAGCACAATGTTCTACAAATAGAATTTATAAAAGAAACAAATAAAGAATTCTGTTAAACGAGCCCGTTTAACTTAAACGGGCTTTGTGAATCACGTTTAGACTCGGTCTAAACGTTCGTTTAAGTTAAAAAAGGTTTCAATTGAAATAGAACATAAAAATCAGATGACACACACTAATCATATCAATCTCTGTGAATCATGTTTAACTTAGACCAACGTTTTAGACTGCGTTTAAACGCAGTCTAACTTAGACTGCGTTTAAACGCGCTTTGTGAATCCCAGCCAATGCGTCCTATTTCCACTAAACAAGCACACAAGCAAATCCTAAGCACAGAAGTGCATCACGTGACTTCCCTGCTATGCGTTGATTCAATCTCGCATGTGGTGCCACATGGAAAAACGCACGGCGAGCGATAATGATTTTCCCCACGTGGGGCGCCCCATGGGGTGTCACACGATGCCACATGGAGCCACATGGTGCCCGTCGGGGCACTTCATGGGGTAGACGATGCCACATGGTGCCCCTTGGGGCACCCCATAGGGTGTCACACGATGCCACATGGTGCCCCTTGGGGAACCCCATGGGGTGTCACACGATGCCACATGATGCCACATGGTGCCCCACGGGGCACCCCATGGGGTGTCACACGATGCCACATGGTGCCCCTCGGGGCACCCCATGGGTGTCACACGATGCCACATGGAGCCACATGGTGCCCGTCGGGGCACTTCATGGGGTAGACGATGCCACATGGTGCCCCTTGGGGAACCCCATGGGGTGTCACACGATGCCACATGATGCCACATGGTGCCCCACGGGGCACCCCATGGGGTGTCACACGATGCCACATGGTGCCCCTCGGGGCACCCCATGGGTGTCACACGATGCCACATGGTGCCCCTCGGGGCACCTGTAGCACCCCATGGGGTGCCCCAAGGGGCACCCCACGCGTTTTCCCCATCTTGTGAAACAGACTTTATTTGGCACGTCTTGTTGGTCATCATAATAATTATACTTGTCTAATATACTAATAGGGTGGGATTCACAAAGCGCGTTTAAACGCAGTCTAAGTTAGACTGCGTTTAAACGCAGTCTAAAACGTTGGTCTAAGTTAAACATGATTCACAGAGATTGATATGATTAGTGTGTGTCAGCTGAATTTTAAGTTCTATTTCAATTGAAACCTTGTCTTAAACGAACGTTAAGACCCAGTCTAAACGTGATTCACAAAGCCCGTTTAAGTTAAACGGGCTCGTTTAACAGAATTCTTTATTTGATTCTTTATAAATTCTATTTGTAGAACATTGTGCTTTAATACGTACCGACAATGCTATTAATTTAGGTAATAAAAGTACTTTTTAATAAAAGTTAATTTAAAATTCAAGTTAGTAGTTACGTACGTAGTTAAAAGGAAAATTTTTCAACTGGTAAATAAGATAATTAATTTACTATTTAACATACAATTATATTAATTACAATTCAAGGAAACGTTTTTTAAATTTCAACTCATTTTTAGTGATTTATTTGGCGCCATCAGGAATATTTTCGCAATTTTCAGATTTTTTACTGAATGTTAGTGCACGTTTTTGTCCTTCAGGGGGGGGGGGGGGTGTTAATAGCAACAAATAAATAAGTAAACAGTTAAACAGTAAATAAAATTTTATAAAACTAGATAATCCACATTAAGGCCGGATTCACACTGGCACTTGCACAAGCACAAGCACAAGCACAAGCACAAGCACAAGCACAACGCGTAGACGTTCACACTGGAAATTGCACAAGCACAAGCCCAGCCAATCAAGTTGAAGCCCGCCAATGTAACGTCTTTTCTGTTCAGAAGGTTCGTTTTTGTTTTGAAATTTTGGGCTAAAGTTTCAAAACTTTCTCGTAGTAATTTACGGAAGAAGAAAAATAAACCAGAAAAAATGGAAAAATAATGCTAAAATGCAATTCGAATTTAAAGATTGAACGAAACTAAAATTAAAAGAAAGAAAAAGAAAACGAACGCAATGCATTCTTCAGTTAATATAAGATCCGTTTAGACAAGATTCCCCCTTAAAACAACCACTCTTCGTTTAATTTTGCGCCATTTATGCCTACACCCAAACTGACTGCTGAAAAATCTCTACGCTGATTGGCTGTGCTTGTGCAAAAGATAAAATTTTTGAACAAGCGTTGTGCTTGTGCTTGTGCTTGTGCAGAATTTTCTGCAGTGTGAACCGGCTGTGCTTGTGCTTGTGCCTGTGCTTGTGGTTGTGCTTGTGCAAGTGCCAGTGTGAACCCGGCCTAACTATTATATGAACGTATACTAGCAGCTAAAAAGTAAAATAGACATGGTTATACACGATATTATTAGCCTATAAGTTGAATAAGAACTAATTAAAACTATAAAAGTCAAAAATATTAAAAATTACTTAAGGTAGCGCTCAGCAACAAATCTCATGTTTGGCGCTCAGCTCATGCAATAAATAGCAATACCATTTTAATTGTACATCAAAGGGCCTTTTTCTAAAATGGACTTAACTGGACTTGACTTAAGGGGGTAGTGCCGCGAAAGCAGTTTTGCTCATAGGCTGTGAAAATAGAACTTTTTTGTTTTGAAGTAGTACATGCAATGAGAAGCTAGTCCAACGCTGTATGGTATCAAATAATTACTGCCAGACATCACACTATCAATATTGACAAATATCTTGGACCAATCGTCATTAGTAAGCCAGACATCACACAATAGGGACATAAAAGTTCGAAAAATCAGGCCAGATATCAGATTGGCCAGCTTGTGAAGTACACATCATGTGTGGACGCACAATTTTTTGCGACAAATAAGAAAAAAGAAAATTGAAGGTTCGTTTTTCTTCTGATTTGAAAATAAGCGTCTAGATTTTCCACAATTTATCATTATTGCTATTACTATTTTACAGTTTAAGTACACCTTCACAGTTCAAACTAGTATTACTCCACAGCCGTTACAGCAATCTGCACTAAATTTTGTGTGCATAAACTACAACATATGTGCTATTAGTCTGTGTAAAAAAACTAAACAGAAAAATTGATAAATGTGACTAAAAAATGGAATGTGAATAGGTTTTTTTTCGTCATTTTTCCGACTTTGAGACATTATTGCAAACTATATGCTGCACCAATTTTGCTGAAACTTGGCAAAATAATTTGGCTTTTGGTAGATTTTTAAAATATAAAAGAACAATTTCTAACATTTTACTGAACAAGTTTTACAGTCGCGCAAAATCGACTGCTTTCGCGACACTACCCCCTTAACTGGACTTAATTAAGTCCGGAATTTTGGAATGCAAAATCGGACTTAAGTGGACTTAACGCTGCCAGTGGACTTAATTAAGTCCAGTCGCATTTCTAAAATATCACCGGACTTAAATTTAAGTCCGATCGCATTCCAGAAATAACAGTGGACTTAAGTTGCCGCTGGACTTATTTAAGTCCGACTTAGCTTTTGCACGTTTCTAAAATGGACTTAATTAAGTCCACTTAAGTCCGCGGACTTAAATTTACACGTATTTGGAAGGATTTTAAGTCCGCGTAACTTTACGCGGACTTGGCGGATTTAAGTGCTTGATAGCTCTCACATAATCGTTTATAACTTTTGACATACTGAACCGATTTAGATGATCTATATGTCAAATGATAGCTAAATAAATAGGCTTTTTGATGACGTACTTTTTAAGTTTTTTTTATTTTGTTAAAGTTGCTATATGGCCGATAATCAGTCTTTTTCAGTTGATTACTGGCATTTTTATGGAACGTATGATGTTTCTTTTTGGCTGAAATTTCAAGTTTAGAGCTGATAACCGTTGTAGGACTGAATTTTAAAGTTTGTAATAACGTAACTTTTTTATAAAGCTTAAAAACTTTGTACCACTAACGAGTGTAGTAAATGTGGGTTTTCAGACTTACGCTTTGTCAAATATGGTTGAAAATACTCCAGATAAGACCATAGTGACACATAAATCCTGCTGAAAAATAATACGACACAGAAATTACATGGTGTCCAGCAGTCATTATTTGACCAAATTTGTTGTCCTATAGTGTTTCTTGTTATGGCACTTTTGTTGTTTTTGATTGACCGGGTGTTATTGATTACTCGCATACATGTACACGGGGTCTCGGTCTGGGGGGGGGGCTTGTCCCGAAATTTTCGACATTTTAGGGGGGGCTGGTCCAAATTTTTTGTCCCAAAAACGCAAAAATTTCTAGTTTTTGCCTAGAAGTGGCAAATTTTTTGCGAAATTCAGATTTTTTAGCGATTTTTCCACTCTGCTTATTTTTTAAGCATTTTAGGGCGATCTGAGGTAATTTTGGAGTTTCAAGGAGGGGGGCTTGTCCTGACGGGTCAAATCTGAAAGGGGGCTTGTCCCGGAATTTCAAATCTGGGGGGGTCTTGCCCCCCCCCAGACCCCCCCATGTACATCTGTAATTACTCGTCTTCATCACGTGGTCCAGGTTTGTCATTTTTAGCCAATGACATTTGAGTCTTCACTATGTCTCGACCAGAGTGCCGCATCATCTTACATGTGCGTCTGCATTTGCGAAAACAACATAATAGTTTGTTTTTGCATGTGTGAAGTTGATCAAGAGTTAACAAAAAGTAAAAGTAAAGTAAAGTCCTTGTCCGTGTCTTTATATATGGGTGATTAATTCATACTCCTTGAGGACAGACGAACAGTCTTTTACACGTGAAATAATGCTCAAACTCGATTGGATTAACTGCGTTTCGTTGAAAATAACTTAAAAGTATATTAATCGCATTTGCTAATCAAAGTAAAACTGAAATTAAAATAACTCAGAACGGGATTCGATCCGTGGGTGCCCGATTGGCAAGCAAAAAGCTTACCATCTAGACTACCAGGGGACTCGAAAAGCCGTCGTAAAAGTGCTTTATATACTTGTAGAAATTTTTAGGTTTCAGATATTTTTAACATTTCAAATTTTCACGAAAAAAATGCTCTGAAACACATTTTCAATTACGCAACACAAACTAGCAGTTTTTTCCACTAGTCGGCCTGCAACTGTCTGATTGGCTCAGCCAATTTCTTACCATTTCGGTTAACGGCTTAACCAAACGGCTTACCATTTCGGTCAACGCACTAACCGGTTAACCGGCGGTTAACCGGTTAACCGGTTAACCGACGGTTAACCGATAATCGGTTAACCGGTTACCCGGTTAACCGATATTTATTCAAATTTAACTACTGTTAACTTTATGGCTATTGGTTATGCGATGGCCATTTCTACATAATTATAAATTTAGTACGACTAAATTGGTGCCCATGTACGGATGTTTTCAGTTAACTGCTAACTGATTCATTTTCAGTTAAAGTTAAGCAGTTACAGTTAACTGATAATAACTGATAACTGAACTGCTCTGATTTTGAAAAGCAGTTAAAAACTGATAACTTAACTGCACAATTCGCAAAAGCAGTTAACTTAACTGTAACTGAACTGCTTCGACTGTAAAAAACTTATTGAAATCAGTTAACTGATATTCTTTTCAGTTACATGCAATAACTGAAAATCATTTTCAGTTATGCGTCGAAACATGCATAAAATCCTTTGTGGCGTTCTACTTGTTTACTTTTTGCTATGATCTTCAAGTTTTTGTATCTGTAGAATTGTCGCTAAAAGCATTGAAAGGACAAAACGCCAATTAAATGAATGATCATACTTGAATTTCCAGTTTAGAACCACTTAAGGTTCTGCCTATTATTTTATTTGATTCATTGTTTTATGTTTTATTCTACCTATTCTGGGCATTGTTTTGCACCCATTCTTCCAAGAGTTCATGTCATTTACAGTTGCAACTTGGCAGTTGTTACAGAAGTTTAAAGTTTTCGTATTGAAATAAATGTTTGATCCCATGTTGACAAGAGGTTTTTTGTTTTGAGTAGATTCAAATATTAGTAATTAAATAGTTAATAATTAGAAGTTAATTAAGTTCTAATTTAGTAGAAACTACGTGAAAACTTTAGCAAATATCGGGATTAGCGGAAAAAGAAACCAGCATTTTTAAAGAAATAACTGAAAATATTTTCAGTTAAAGTTATCAGTTACAGTTAAATTAACTTAACTGTAACTGAACTGATTGAAATTTTGCAAAATTAACTGATAACTGAACTGATCTAATTTTAATCTAATCAGTTAACTGATTAACTGAACTGATTAAGATTTCGATAACTGAAAACATCCCTTTGGCTGTTCATGGTGTCACATGTAATATGCCTCAATTTGATTGGCTGACGTACGTAAGACTGCTTCAGAACTGTCCCAAAGATGCATGAATGAAAGTACATATGAATTAATCGCAGGTTAAGAACAGTATCGAAGACTTCGCAAGTCTAAATCAATCTGAGGCCAATGACGAACCACAAGACCATACTGAACACAGAAACAGCCCTTAAACGCGGGCATACGCCAGCCTTAAACGAAAATTTTTGTTTTAGATAGGTACAATACAGTTGTCACAACTTTTTAAAGTTGTTCAGGATGTAATTTTAAAAAATAAAACCATAAAAAATTTTAACATTTACATGGTTGAAAAGCGCAATTTTTGAGCTTTCGAATGACGTATTACACATGCAGAACGGTAAAACTAGTCAAAAGTTATAAACAAAAACTCGTAATCCACACAGAGTCTTAAAAGCCGAAGTTATTTTAGGAATGAAATTGGACTTAATTAAGTCGGACTTAATCGAGTCGGACTTAATTAAGTCTGCGTTCCAAAAATACTGGACTTAAGTGGACTTAATTAAGTCCGCTGCAAATTTAAGTCCACTCAAGTCCGACTTAACTGGACTTAAACTTGCAGCGGACTTAATTAAGTCCACTTAAATCCGGTATTTTTGGAATGCGTTTAAGTCCACTTAAGTCCGCTGGTTTAAGTCCAGTTAAGTCAAGTCCAGTTAAGTCCATTTTAGAAAAAGGCCCAAAGAGACATCAAAAAAACCTATTTACAATACAGTTCAGCACTTTGATGTGAATGTGTCAAAATTTATGACCATGTCGAATTTCCTATTCACACTAATTTTGTTTTTGACCTAGCTCAGCGAAACTTCAACCGATTTTGATGATCTTGGTATCAATAGAAAGATCTCTCAAAAATCTAGACGTGATTGATCTTCGATTTTTCATTTTTATTTTTGATTTTGCAAAAAATCAATTTTTCAAAAATCAGTCGTGTTTGAGCGACTACAAAAAGTGCTGCGGGCCAAAATTTGAAAATCGAAAAACTTTCACGTCTGCATTTATATTCTTTCTTTCATTGTGCAAATTTTCAACTCAATTGCAAACGGCAGCTGGGACCCAGGTCCAAAAAAAGTAGTCGATTTCGATACGCAAAAATGTAAGGTTTGCCCACACGTTTCACTTTTTCAAAAATTAGACCTTTCCTAGGACTGCATATTTCCGTTGAAAAAGTTACAAAAAGCCATACTCAATTTTTTAAGAAATTAAATCAAAAAATTGACATTTTCGAAGATTTATCAGCTTTGTAGGTTTTTCATTTTGGATTTGCAATTTTCACGGCTAAATAACTCAGCTAAACTTCAACGTATTCTTAAGTTTAATACATCAATTTAAAGCTAAGAAGCCACATATTTCAATGATATGAGTAATCATTTTATATGGAAACAAAAATTTTTTTGCTACGGCTACAAAATTGTCCAAAAAAAATTTTAAAAAAATTTTATCACAATATGCACATCAAATAAAAGCTACTTTCATTTTGAACAACTTTCCTTCAAGACATTATGGTCAAAAATGCCGCTGAAAAAAATTAAACGCCAAAGTCGGTTCCCCTGAGCGCCACCTTAAGTAAAATAATGAAAAAATACTTAGACTAACCTTAGACTAGCCAAAAGGCTAGTCTAAATTTAACACTAGCGGGCGTTTAAGTTAAACCTTAGACTGAGCTCGTGAATCAGGAATAGAACGTAATCAAATTTAGAACGCGAAAATAGAACAAAATTTACACGCGAATCATATGCAGACTTAGACTGGGTCTAAACGTTCGTTTAGCTAGACTGCGTTTAAACGCAGTCTAAGACTTAGACTGGGTCTAAGTTAAACGCGCTTTGTGAATCCCACCCATAGTGTTTAAAAGGTAAAAACCGCGGTTTTGCTACCTAAATGTCCATAAGGCAGGGACAGAGACAACTGAGACAAGGACAAATTTCTGTCAGCTACTCCGAAGAAATGACAATCGCTTCGCCTGAATTGTTGTATACAAACTGAGCTTGACCTCAAATTTGTCGATTAATTAATTACCAAATCACCCTCGCTCAAACTCGGCAAAATATTTAAAAAATATTCGCGCAGCACAAGGTCGTCGGCTCGGCTTTTGCCTCCCTCCAAACGATTTCAGCTGCACAGAATTTTGAAAAAAAAGAGGATGCCCCAATTTAGAAAGAACGAAAGAAATGAAAACGCCGGGAATCGAACCCGGGCCGCTTACGTCGACGACAAGAATGCTAACCACTACACCACAGCCCCCCAAGTCTTAATACAACTACTCATACCTTTAAACTTTGTGCATAATACAGTCCCCGCCTGATTTCCACGTCTCTACGCCGAATGCCCGTACTCTGAACAATGGATTCTAGGGCGCACCAAAGGGATTCCAGTCTTAGATCCGGTGGCAGATACTCCACTGCCTGGAAAATCAAAGATGTTTTATGACCATAGATAGATGCACATAGAGGGGGGGTGTCCACCCCCTCCCTTGGGGGGGTTGGCACCCCCCCCCCAATAATGCATCCGGCACCCCTCTCGTCCCCCCCCCCCCCCCCCCCCTTTGGTTGCCACCAAAAAAGTACCCCAAAAATAAGTTGAAAATGAAAAAATTGTGAAAAATTTTCGGCTGTCGCCGAAAAATTGTCAAAACTAGGGACCACCCCTCCTTCCCCCAGGGGTCGGGCATTCCCCCTCGCCGATCCCCCCGTGCATCTCTGTTAATGACTTGTCGGAAATTTTTTCAGATCAGCCCCGCACACAGATGTTTAGACTCTTTATTTAATCATAACAGATCACTGCTGAAATAGGCTTTAAAATTAATAATTTCTACTATACCTTAACAGTATCAATGAAAGCAGCATAGTCCTTGAGCACTCGCAAAGCTAAAGAAACATTCGGCGGAGGTTTTGGCAACTTTGAATGCATCACTCCAATAATAGAATTGTCAGGCGGGTCGGCGTACATTCGCAACAGTGTCAGGAAAACGCCGCTGTTTTCGGGATTCGCTGCATACGTGCGACGGCAATATCTGAAATAAAAACAGACAATGCTGCTGTTAATCAATCAATGCGAAGCAAAAGCGCCAGCAGACATGGTTACGGTTGTCATTAAGACACAGCTTATCGAATCCGTCTGAATGTCTTCAATGATAATATTTCCAGTCTACTATTATTCAAAAAAATGCAGTATAAGTACCATAAACAAGCAGCCTAAGCAATGTGTGGCATGACACGAGCCAATGTCTGCATTGCACAACTTCACATGCATGTCGCTTATAAAAAAATGAAGTACAGCTGCCCTTTTTTACCTAGCTATTCACGAAACTCAGGCAAACTTGTCCAAAGAAAGTACTTCAAGTATGGGACTCACTTTTCGGCTTGCTGATAATCCAGTAAAACATTGGTATAAATAGCGATGGCTTGCTCGTGTCGTCCGATGCGTCCAAACAAAATGGCCTTCTCTTCATACATACCTAAAATAGTAGACACTAAAGTCTGAGCAAAAAAATGCTAGACCCTCCCTAACTCGCTGACTCCCTCAGACAAAACAGGTGGCGTGATTTTAGCGACTCTTGATGGCTAAAACTTGTTCTGTTCGCAATGAAATCACATACCTAGGTTTGTCTCAGTAACACCAGAGTTTAGAGAGCAAAGTATGAGAGAAAAACTCATGGCTGATAATGTTGTAACTGGAATAAACAAAACCGGACACAACCGTGGGAAACAAAGGCTGTTCCTTCTCGTTCACACGCTTTTGCAAAGATCGTTCGAAAAAAATTGTAAGGTGAGGTTTCTGCCAGACCCAACAACAACGGAACCAGAGCACAAAATCACATTGGAAATTCGAAACAATATTACTCTTACTATTATGTGGAATCTTCACAAGCAGTATTTCCGCGCTGTAATGGTGTGACTGTTCCAGGAATGTGATTAGTTTGTTACGCAAAACGCCCAACTGGCCGGGTTCGTGTCCTGCCGGCGCCACCGAACAGCCTGAACAGACCAACTCACGTTTATTCCTGATACCAGAAACAAAACCTTGGAGAATGGATACTTTTAAGATACTTTATGATAAAGACCACCAAGGTTGATCAGTTTCTAATCAGTGTGCGTCGGAAAGCTGCTGAATCTGTCTACGATTCTACATCCTGCCGTAGTTGGTTGAGGTTCCAGTGTTCCACAATATGCGCGTAAAGAATGCCATAACTGCCATTTACTAAACAACTCAAGCCTATTGCATCAGCGCAATCTTATGAATGAGCAACGTAACATTAAGTATTAAGTCAGGTTTATGCAGACCAGTTAGCAACAAAGTGGAACACGCTCACTTGCCTTCTCTGAGACTCAACAAATACTCTTCCATCAACTTTTTCACTTTCACAATATACGCTTCGGCCAACATGTCATGAAAGGCAGGCTTGGTTTCTCCCCAGGTGCCAATTACGTGCTCCTGAAAAGGCAATTTAGTTGGGTACGATAGGATTGATTCTTTTTGTATAGGTCGATTCTCAGTAGTAGTAGTATCTTTGTTAAGCATACAAAATTTTAGTAGTTTTAATACTAGATACCACCTTGTTTTTCTGGTTATCGAGCCAACGTAGTACTCGCTATCCCTGAATTTATAATTATAGAAGCTAAGGCCCTCCTTTACTAGCATGTGATGCCAGCACTACCAGTGTGTATAGGCCAGAATATGTGAGCGGTTCATGTGCTGGCATGATAACAGGCATTGCTTCGCTTGCATTGCCGCTACCAGCACATAAACGACGTTGCTGATATTCTAGCTACGCTTGCAACCTGGTAACAACTAGGCATGGGCACGTTTAAACGGTTTAAACCTCCTCCGAAATAAACGGACTTAAATTTTATCGCGCTGGCTTTTAATCGACATAAAACAACTTAACTATGCCCACGCTAATGTTAAGCGTGCATGTTAAATCCGTTTAGTCCAGTGGTAGTTTTGAAATGGCGTCAAACTAAAAAT
>JASANF010005651.1:0-19000 GCA_030248245.1 Trissonchulus sp. WLG1_4
TAATGAAATAGGCTTTTTTTAAGCATTCAAAAAAATATTGCGTACCTAGACAAAAACAGAATCAAAATTGGTTTAGAAAAACACCAAACGGGCTGTACAGTTATATATAAGACACACTCTTGCAATTGTCAACACATTTATATAATAATATTTACAGCATCGACTGTTATGAGTATTTGCTGCGCAGCAGATTTCATTTCACGGAGTGATAATATAAGTTTAACAGCTTTAGGCCCATTTTGCCTTAGGCTTTGCTTGTTACCGTCTATTTGCTAGTATGTAGACACGGTTTGTTATAGTAATGTGGCTATTGGTGGTGATTTCGTATTCTTTGAAATTTGTACGATTTGGAAATAACTAGAGGGTATTTTAAGGGTCAATTTTTCCTTTGGTACATACATTTGGCAACGGTCAAATAGACGATCTAAATGGCAGTACAGCAGTTCGGTACTATACCAGCCATTTGCCCGTTTGCCCTTCAGTCGCATGTCACCCGAATTAAAAAGCAGCGCCATTTCAGTCGAATATTAAAACTTGAATCGCACTTTTGTTCGTATGTCCGCATATGTAGTTATGTATCCGTAGTACGCCACGCCCCAATGCCCGATTGCCGTAAAAACCATGAATGGAAACAAACGGACGAGGCGGGCTTTGTCTGTTTGCTCTTATATTTTTGTTTGTCAGTATGCCCTAATGAAGTATAAATCGACCTTAAGAGCGCTAGTTATTGGAAAATACGCAACATTCTTTGTTTGGGAAATTTTAGTTAGATATGGGAGTTTAGACTTACAGGCTAGCGAAGAGCCACCAACTTACAGCCCCAACAGGTTATTCTATGATTCAGAACTGTGTCACTGAATTATGTACTACCAGCATTATTATGATTTTAGGGGGGTACCCCCCTCATTTCAGCACACCATCAGCTCACCACAGAGTTCATGCTGGTGGTCTGCTGAAACGAGGAGGTACCCCCCTGAAATCATGGTATGTATTCATTCGAGGGGGGTTACCCCCCTTGAAATCAAGGCGTAAAAGGGCTATTTCGGACGGAGCATCATAACGGCCGATTAACTAGACTAGGGAAGAGTGTTATACTATGTATTATGTATTTTTTGCTCAAACCCATTGGTCAAAAATATTTTAACGGAGTGCACTAATGTTCGCTACTCTTCAGCTATACCTGAGCTACTGTTCAGCTATTCCTGAGCTTGTACTCTTCAGCTATTCCTGAACTATTCCTTAACTTCGAGAATAACAATTCTCGAGCTTAAAATGTTGGTACAATGAAAATTTATTTTATTCATAAGCTATGTATTGTATTCTCAAACTACATACCTATTCGTTTCTTAGCTATTCTATTTTGATGCAATCTAGTGCAAAAATGCTAAAAAACAACACGGCAGAAATTGAACTAGCGAACAGCTAAATCCACACTTTAGACCACTCGGTTTTGCAACTGCAACTGAGACAATAGAGTTAGTTGGTGCTTGTTTGTTGATTTTTGAACAGCACAAACATATTACGTTATAACCTTTTCATGAGCACTGGAAACTTTGGGCAGTTCACGTGATGAATGAATGCCCAATCTTGGGCTATAAATTGCATATAATTCGTTCTTTTTTCTAAAAAATCGGGTGTTTCTTTTTGTCTTAGGGTATTTTGGTCAGTCTGTAGTCAAGCTATTATTTCCTGTATGACTTTTGGAATCATTCTGTTTGCGAAGTACTAGCAGTGGCTGCAATAGTGCAACAGTCCTCAATTGTTGAAGAGTTGGTTTACATTGAAATACCATATCCTAGTTAAATACCTAGTTATATTAATTTTTCTACTAGTTAATAGTTATATTAAATGAAAGTAAATAGTTTTATGTTAAAAAAAGTTTTAAAAAAAGTTAAAAACTAATAGTTTTATTAAAAACTAATAGTTTTATTAAAAATTTTAACCGCTAGTTAATAGTTTATAGTTAAGTTAAAATAAAATCGGCTAGCTAAATAACAGTATTCCACGCACGAAACTCCACACTTTTTATTGCATGGATGGGACCCACATATACCGGGAATCAAAACTATGGCAGGAACCGCAGAAACGGAACCAGCAAATACTTACAAAAACCGACTAGCGCATAGGCTACAAACCGCATGGGAGGCAGCACAAACTGCCATATCGAAGTCACAAGACCAGCAGGCGGAGCAGTATAACAAAACAGCTAGTAATAAAACCTTCCACATCAATGATCTGGTCTATGTATACAATCCCAGACAAGAGAAGGACCAGAGCAGAAAACTAGCTCATAGGTGGGTAGGACCATATAGAGTGACAGATGTCAAGGCGCCAACAGCGGTCATTAAATTACTAAATAAGCAAAACGCAAATGCGCATAAAATTCACTTTAACAGGCTGAAGGTATGTTTCGGCCCTAGGGTTCCCCCACTACCACTCACTGATCCTCTAGATTTTGTGGAAGCCGCTGATCCGCACATGGCAGAGTAACTGCCCATGCTTTTGTCCCCATTTCTGTGAAACTATACGCTCTTTGCCCGTGTGACCATGTAAGTATGAATCAATGCTGAGCCTGAACGGTAGACATACGTGAGTTTACTAAAGTTTGACTGCAAGTTTTACCCTTTTAACAAAAAAGATCCAATATATTATTATTGTGACAGTTAGCTTTAGTACTGGGCCCGTGGCTTTATCTAGTCTATTTAGTCGAGTTTGACATAGCTGGTGTACGTTAGGACTGTGTTCGCAAGCCTCAACTACGGATGTTCAGTCAGCATTGCTTTAATAATGTAATTAATGTATGCTAGATTTCTAGATAGATTTCTAATCGGGAGAATTTAAAACTGAGCATACTAAACGCAAATTTAGTCAGTTCAACTCTGTTAATAGTACACTACCTATATACTCTGACATCAGCGAAAATTCTTGGTCATATTTTTAATGAACAACAATAGAATGTGACAATAATATGCAATATACAAAACAGATTCAAAACAGCAAAACAGGGAGGGTTTGTACAACACAGTGTTTGCGTTAGATCACAACTACTGGCTTACAACAGGCTTGTTTCAAGTTAGACCTGAGGCTGGTGCCACAATATGGATTAACTACCCCATTTGGTCTGTTTTCTACATTGACTGCTAACTATAAAAATTCGCGATAAAGGGAAAATGCCGGTAAATTCATAAAAGTAAACCCAGAATTTATGGAGGCCTAAAATGTTGAAAATAAAAAATTAAATTCAATGTTCCATGTTCGAATAAATGTGCAACTATAGTCACAAGCAGATATTACATATTAAATATGCTCCTAGCAAAATAGCACTAACAAACATACGAAACAACAAAATAATAAATATCCACAGCTGCTAAATACAGCATAATAAAATTACACATTAACCAAATTACACATTAACCAAAAAGTATTAACAACAGACTATCATCATGTGCACAAATGGAATTATCAAGTCACACACACACACAACAATCACACTGGCTTATAAAGCTTAAGCTTGAGGAATTGGAATTAGAAATCCCAAATACAGTAACTACCACACTATTGGAGGCTCAATGTTCCAAAAGTTTCAAAACACAAATTGTACGAAAAATAAATTTGACAAAAAAGCATGGAAAATTGAGCCCATTAATTTCAATTTTGAAAGTTTTCTGAGCAACACCAGGTATGTACCGGGCAGACTGCACAAAAGTTGGTTATAAATGTTTTTCCCACAAAATATCTGTTAGACATATAACCAACCATCTAGTGTTGGCATTTAACTTTCGTGCAACCCACTACTGTAGTCCTATGGTAAGACTATATTCACACTACCAGACACCAATACAAATAACACAGCGCTAGTTTGAAATCGACACGACCACAGGGTGCATAAAATTTAAGGTGCACATTTCTCTACACCAAATTTGAAATCCAGCAAAAAATAAATTTGATCAGGTTTTCAAGTAGGTGATCAAATATCACAAAACACAAAAAATGGAACGGCAGTTTCGAAAAAATTCACATTAGATCGGGGCATAGGGAAATAAAAAACAACTATTAAAGAATAAAAATTAATAACAAAAAATAAGTCAGGCATACTAAGTGTTATAGCTCGTCTTTAGCTTCATCACCCTCTTCTGAAGCTTCAGAGTCCCCTCCTTCGGTGGGCGGAGTGCCGCCACTCTGTTGGTACAGTTTTGACATGATTGGCTGCACAACTTCTTCCAGTTCCTTCTTTTTTGCTTTCAGCTCCTCCACGTCGGCATCCTGGTTGCCCTCCAGCCACTGGATTTTCTCATCGACTGCCTTCTCAATGGCCTCCTTATCGTCATCGCTGAGTTTTCCGCCCAGCTTCTCTTTGTCGCCAATCTGGTTTTTGACGGAGTAGGCATATCCTTCCAGTTCGTTGCGCGCCTCCACCCGTTCCTTCACACGCTTGTCTTCGTCCGCAAACTTCTCTGCGTCCTGAAACAACAATTAAACTATGTAAGTGGTTCCGCCCTTTCGAACAGTCTCGTAACTCTACTTCTCAACTTCTACATGGTTCGCGGTATATAACTGTTCTCTTTTAGTCTGTTTTATTACACCAAAAATTTAAAAGCCTCTGAACAAGACAGTACTATATAACTGAGTCACACACAAATAACATCGTTATTGGTGACTACGAGAAAATGTCTTACATTAATCATTCGTTCGATGTCGTCCGGACTGAGCCTGTTCTGGTCATTGGTGATGGTGATCTTGTTCTTGTTGCCCGTGCCCTTGTCCTCGGCCGACACGTGCAGGATGCCGTTCACGTCGATCTCGAAGGTCACCTCGATCTGGGGCACGCCACGGGGCGCGGGCGGGATGCCGGTCAAGTCGAATTTGCCCAACACATGGTTGTCCTTGGTCATCGGCCGTTCGCCTTCGAAAACCTGCAACAATGAATGATAAATATTATGTGTTGCATGTTTTATGTATTAGAATAAGAATTCTTTTCGAAGCGTCTCTTTTTAAGGGCCACTGTCCCAATGGGCGGAACAGATATGTCTTAAAACATGTTGCTCCTACCGACTTGATACCGAGAAACTGATTGGCTCGAACCCCATAGGCCATATATAAACGTTCACTTATTAAAATAAAGTTACGTTATTTAGTTTTTTCTTACACTATGTATGTATACTATTTACTACTAATGTTCAACCGTTATATGAGTATGCACAGATCTGTACCTGAATAGTGACAGTAGGCTGGTTATCAGAGGCGGTGGAGAAGATCTGCGATTTCTTTGTGGGAATGACAGTGTTTCGGGGAATGAGTTTGGTCATCACGCCGCCAACCGTCTCAATGCCCAAAGTCAGAGGGTTCACGTCTAGCAAGACCAGGTCACCAGTGTCTGAAACCGAACAGAAAATGATTTAGTTTGCTATTGGACTATAAAACTGCGTACAAAGCCACATTATGATGCACATCTACAAGACGACCAAACGTTGTCACGAGTAAACTTCATAACATATTGTCGTGAACGCAACATACGTAAAACCACTTATGTATGAACGAAACAAAGGTATGTTCAGTTATATAATTTGATGCAAGATCACTACTAGTAAAAAAACCAACCTTCTTCTCCGGAAATAACGCCAGCCTGCACGGCAGCTCCATAGGCCACGGCTTCGTCGGGGTTGATGCCTCGGGATGGCTCTTTGCCGTTGAAGAAGTCCTTCAGCAGCTGCTGGACTTTGGGAATTCGAGTGGAGCCTCCGACCAGCACGATCTCTTGCACATCGTCTTTCTTCAGATCCGCATCCTCCATCACTTTCTGCACTGGCTTCAGGGTGGAACGGAACAGATCCTGAAAAAACAAATATAATATAATATAAACATTTTTTAATAAATATAAAACGTTAAGTAGATGTAGGTCGAAGTTGTGTCGCTTAAATATTAGTTGTACCTTTATTTGATTTATTACATAGATGCACATAGGGGGGGGGGGGGTAGAGGGGGGGTATCCACCCCCCCCCCCCTGAGGGTGGTCGGCACCTCCCCCCTCAGACATCCGGCACCCTCCCCCTCAGCTCCCCACCCCCCTTCTGATGGCCAAGAAAGTACCCCAAAAATGCGTAAAAAATGACTAATTGCAAAAAAATTTCGCCTGCACCCAAAAAAGTAGCCCAAAAATGAGTTGAAAATCGAAAAATTCTGAAAAATTTTCGGTTGTCACCGAAAAATGGCCAAAACAAGGGACCACCCCCCCCCCTTCCGCCAGGGGTCGGGCACCCCCCCTCGCCGATTCCTCCCGTGCATCTCTGTTTATTACAGCTTTACACCAATGAACCCATCAACAAGACAACTGATTTACCATCAATAACTACAAAACACATCTAATCAATGTATCTGTTATCAAGCTCCAAAATCATCAGTCTTATATTGTCTTTAACCGTATCTATTCCTGCAGTGTTGCAACATCGACCACCAAACATACCATATTAAGCTCTTCAAATTTGGCCCTGGTCAGCGTCTCGGAGAAGTCTTCGCCGTCGTACAGGGATTCGATTTCGATTCTGGCCTGATGCTGCGAACTGAGCGCCCGCTTGGCCTTCTCCACTTCCCGCCTCAGCTTCTGGGTGGCCCGATGGTCCTTGCGCATGTCCTTGCCCGTCTTCTTCTTGTACAGCTTGATGAAGTATTCCATCACACGCTGATCAAAGTCTTCGCCACCTGAATACATAAAAACTTGGCATTAATTTGCTATTCGTGCAACAGTGCACTGCACAAAGATATTAATTCTTGTGGTTTCGCTGCTGCCCATTCCCACTGTGTAGGTCAGTCAGTGTTCCTTGTTTTAATTTTTCATTAAAGCGAGTGCGTGTGTATATGGGAGCAGAGTGCGTGCACCATTTATTTGTTTAATACAATGTTTACTGTATCGTTAGGTGTTTAATATATCAAAGTATGTAGTAGTAAAAAAGTAATTCCTCTTGTACCGTTTTTTTCTGGCTACGTCACTGTTTAACACTAACTACGATCATAATCACAGTTTGACCACCCTCAGTTACTCACTGATTTAAAGCTATTAAGCTGGGATAAGGGCGAAACCAAAGCCAGTTCATACCAAGATGAGTGTCTCCATTGGTGGCCAACACTTCGAAGACGCCATTGTCGATGGTCAGCAGGGTGACATCGAAAGTTCCGCCGCCCAAGTCAAACACCAGAATGTTCTTTTCGCCCTCCTTCTTGTCCAAGCCGTACGCAATAGCTGCCGCCGTACTAAAACAAGCAGAAAAATTTAGTAGCTTTTTAAAAAGGGTAAAAAGTTACTAAACAATTTAAAATAAGTCAGCGGCATAATTTCAGTGCAAACCAGGGTTTTTTTTCAAAATCGGCACTGTGTAAATGTTGTGTAAATTAAAAATTTGCTGTGTAAATTAAGGGTATGTTGTGTAAATTTTTAAAAGTGTGTATTTTAGCATTTTTTAGGTAAAAATTGACCGTTTTTTCACGTGAAAAGTAATATTTCGACTTTGAGACTCGAACTACATACGAAAATAAAAAATGAGATATATATAAATTAAAAATTTTTGCGGTTTTGTCAGTTCAAGTATCCGACATGCCAGGGCAAGCCCCCCTAAAATTTCGAAAAATCTGAGACAAGCCCTAACACCCAGGCCGAGACCCCGTGTACATGCATGGTTTACACAGATAGAGAGTTGTTCTATCAGCCAGATCCTACTCGTTTTTTTTCAAATCCGGGTGTAAAACTTTTACAGTAGTTTGACGTAGGACAAAAAATCGCACAGACAGGCTCAGCGTGGCTGATTTCTCACTGTCAACTTTCAAGTGAATAAAAACGAATGCTAAAATGAAAAAATCATAAGCCGTTAAAGAGCAGAAACTGAAAATTTTTGTTTTGGGGTCAAAAATTAGGCTTAATTTTGTTAGGACAAAGAGGTCACAGGCACAAATCGCCACTTCGTGAATTTTTGTAATTTTTGCAACCAAAATAGGCCGTTTCATCAACTTTTGGGGCAAAATGGGGCTGTGTAAATCAGTGTGTATTTTTATTTTTTGCTGTGTAAATTAGGCGGCCGATGTGTAAATACACCCTATTTTACACAAAAAAAGACCCTGGTGCAAACTCATTCTAGACTGCCACCGGACTCCATAGATACAAAGTGCTTACACCACTAAGGATATGTGCAAGGCAACTAAAAGTCAGGGTTCTTTGGGAACAGAGCCATTCTGAGCGGAGTGCGAAAATAATATGAAAGAACTGTGAATGGATGGGCACTTACGGTTCATTAATGATTCGCACAACATTGAGACCAGCAATGGAGCCGGCATCCTTGGTGGCTTGTCGCTGAGCATCGTTGAAGTAGGCCGGCACGGTTACAACGGCATGCTGAAACACACAACAACGTAACAGTTAAGTTGGGTCACCATTCAGTATTGTATGTACGTACGTACATGCTTGACTATATTCACCCATGTACATTGAACATGGATATTTATTCCTTTATAATACGTAAGAAAAAATTACAAATTAATACTATACCGCTTACAATAGACAAAACGCATTGTTTGATATTCAAAACCAATTCTTAATTTTGTCATTGTTTCAGCTATAAAGGATCGAAATTGCTTATGCCATAATGGGCGCAGCACGTCGAGGGAATAAGCTGAGACTTGATTAATATTGCACACAAGACATCCCCGCAATGCACTGCAGACGCATTGTTGAGAGCAATTACGTGTGCTGGACTAGACTTGGTTATTTGCAGTGCAAACAGTAACGCACATTTCAACTGCATAAAGCTACCAGTGTACATATTGCTGCGAAAAATTTATATCATACATTACCGCAGGTGTGTATACATAGACAAAAACCAGTTTCTATTCTGTTGATTACGTTACATACATATTATTACATGTTGAAGCCATCGTGATGTAGTTAACTGAGTATATATTTGACGTATATACTGTACTCAAAATGACACGTCATTGTATTTATTTGTAAACTATTTGCAAACAAAGTTGGTCGGCTGCTGCACGGGGCAGAAAAACTCGAAGTCGTGATTCGTGAATTTTCTCATCGAAAACGCTCTAAACCACTTGATAAAATAGCATATATATACGTCTTCAATGGCTCTCAAAAACAAAAAAATAAGAGAATATTTGAGGTACAAAAAATACCTTAATTTCTTTTCCCAAGTAGGTTTCGGCAATTTCCTTCATTTTTCCCAAAACCATGGCGGAAATTTCTTCTGGTGCGAATGTCTTTTTATCTTTTCCGACTGAGACCTGGACGTGGGGCTTCTTGCTCTTCTCAACAACCTAAAAACGTGTGCACCATTTACTAAAATTGGTCAGAACCGTACAACGAGAAACAACTAGCATCAGAATCACGCAATGGAGCTTACACGTACGTAGGTTTTACATTCTAACTCAACGACTAAGTCAAGCAAACTTTAGTCTGATATCAAACTTCGATGGGTGTTGCTGAACAATATTTTTTAAATGCCAAGTAAAGATTTAACTATAAGTTCTGGAAAATATTAGTTTAAACAAAACATTTTTAGTTTAGGCTTAAAAATAAGGACAGATTAAGGATAAGCAAGTATATATAATATAATGCATTCAGGATGTGGGATCATGTGCTATGTTCATCTTCACGTTATTCTTATATTTACCAGCTAGTTATGTATATATACTATTGCCCATATCGATGACGCACCTTGAAAGGCCACAGTTTAATGTCGTTTTGGACAGTGGTATCCATCCACTCTCGTCCAATCAGCCGTTTGGCGTCGAACACGGTGTTCTCCGGATTCGTAGTCAGCTGATTCTTGGCCGCATCTCCAATCAGACGCTCCCCCTCCGGTGTGAAGGCGACGTAGGACGGCGTGATACGATTGCCCTGATCATTGGCAATGATTTCCACTCGGCCGTTCTTGAACACACCCACACTGAAACAAAATATGGATTGTAATTTTTTAGGGGGTGAACTGACCAAATTTCTGGGCCACGCAGTAGCCAAGGGTGATGGACGTTTTTTTCTAAAAGTTTCACCGACTTCTATGCCTCAAAAGAGCCAGCCCAGAAAACCTTCGTCATATACAACTGACCAATGGACATAAAAATCGATTGTTTGATTTTATATGTGTAACTCTAAAGCCCGGTTCATACTCGTCCTTATCCTTGAACAGAACAGAACACAAATAAGTTTACTCCAAAAACAAACGCCATCGTTAGTTAACAGAAAATGGTAAAACATTTATTGATAATCAGAATATATATGTATATAATGTAACAGAACAGGAGTAGGAGGGGGGACGACTCTGCAGTCACCTAACCCCGCGCCTCCTTAAGAAAGGTTTTAGATCAATGCAATCCAGCCGTCGCTTAAAGTTTTTCAAGCTATTAGCCTCAACAACGTGGTTTGGTAACATGTTCCATATAGAAATAACTCTATTGGAAAAAAAAGGATTGGACCAAATTTGAACGACACAGTTTAGGCAATATTCTTAAATTATGTCCTCTAGCTCCACTATGGTTTGCAAAAATAAAAAAGTCCGAAACCTGTAGGTTAACTAATAATTATGTCCTCTAGCTCCACTATGGTTTGCAGAAATAAAAAAGTCCGAAACCTGTAGGTTAACTAATCCCTTTATAATTTTGTATATCAACACTAGGTCATACACTAAACGCCTCTCTTCCAGACTAGTCAAATTTAGGATAGATAAACGATCAGTATATGGAATGTCCTTATCAATTTGTCCTTAAGCAGTTTCAAGAAAACTACACGGCCAAATGAGCTACTTTTTGTAAGAAAGAAGTTTAGGTCAAGTAAAACTCGTATGCAAAAAGTTAGACGCAACGATTTGGCCAAAGTTGCGCAATAGCTGACCATTGTCCTTGTCCCTATCCCTGTGTTCTTACTTCTTAAGGACAAGTATGAAGCGGGCTTAACTTTGTGGCTTGGCTGTTCTCAGTTATCATATATCTTATGCTTATCTATTATGAAACCATATATATACGTAGATAGATACAAGTTCTACATTGGTGTATATACGTAGTAGTTGAACGGACATTTTCAGTGTTAATCTCTAATCAATGAGAAAAGCTTGATGACTAGAAATGAAAATTTCTTGTACAAAAACAGCTCTCACCAAGAATACGTCGTTCCTAAGTCGATTCCAATAATGGTTCCATATTTGTCTTTGTCCTTTTTTTCCTCGGCATATCCCGAGAGAAAAAGAGCAGCAATGAGCAGCAAAAGCTTCATTTTCAAAACAACCTGAAACATTAACGAAAACTGTAATCACATTTCCTCGATCCTCATTTGAACTTTGCTGGTATTTTGAGGGAAAAAAGTGGAAACGTAACGCACAAAAGCTGATAGCGTAAAGCAAATGACATGACACGACGGTGGCTAAATTACGAGAGCGCAGGCCTAAGGTGGCCCATTAAAGTTTGAGCATATCAATTACATTCATTCAAGTAACTTGGTTGAACTTTTGACTGTCAAAGTCATCAAAATCCACGATTTCGTTTACACAGAAAATAAAAAAACTCACCGCGAAATACTTTAAAGAATAAATTAATAATGAGGCGTATCAAATTAATTAGAGTGAAAGCAACAGAAAGCTTATTAAAGCAAATTAACACACGAAAAATATCTGTCTTCTCTGTAGCAATATAGCTTGCTTCAATGAAAAGTTTGCAATATAAGAACGGCCTAATACGTCAGCCCACCCGTGTTACAATTTGATTGGTTAGATTGCTGTCTCGTGACTGAATTTTGATTGGGCAGAGTGTACTAAAATCGAAATTTGATTCGTTACTTTCAGTCTTTGCGGAAGTACGGTGTTCATAACGCAATCTGTTGATTGGCTGTGTGTGATACTGCAACGTAACACGTAGTCACACGGACCAATACGAATGTGCTGGAAATTTCGTGATAAATCTTCACACAATATTTTCTGTTTCGTGTGTCCTGGCTTAGCTCCTTGGTTTATTTTCCATTATTTTTCGTTTTTTGCGAAATTCACCTTTTACAACGAAAAATTGTTGTACAGTAGCTACACTAAAAATTTAGTAGTTAGCTATTGATATATTTAGTGCGACAGCACGCTGGAAGCGTGCAAAGCATGGTCGCTGTACTAAAAGCTTCCGTTGGTATTTTACTGTGTCTGACATGCACAATAGTCATCGCTGATCCAACTTATCCGTCCCCTGACAGAAAACCTCCGAGCTCACACTCCAGCAGACAAAACCGTCCACAACAAGAACAGCAACCTCTAGAAATCAAGCCATCTCAGCAGAAAGACCAACCAAAGCCAACAATTATTGATGGTATGTACGTACGTAAACGTAACCCGCCGAAACATGTACGAGGTGTCTCACTGTTGTAGCGAGGAGGGAGGGGAGGGATGTTCTCAGATTTTAGGCAGGACGTTTTACGTATGGGGACTTCAACTTATGAAATAGCTGAAATTTCCAATATTTTCCTAAAAGTTTTTTGCAAAATTTGGATGGTCGAATTGGAATCTAACAGAACACTTTCCAATCAAGCGTTTCAGGGCACCTTTTTTCTGGGGAGAGGGTTTGCCGTGATAGGTGAAGTTTGATTTTCTGGGGTAACTAGCTTGTCCCTATTGGTTAATTCTCAAGCAAGAGGCGAAGTTTTATAGAAATTTTTAATCTGAGGAAGCTGGAGCGTGCAAGCAAGCCACGCCCGAAGCCCCTCCCTATATGCATCTGTGACGTGTCTAGGTTTGGGTTAAGATGGCGCCAGCCTGCCAAATGGTAGACTAAACTACTGCGTGTCAGCATAATTCTGTAATCGTTTCAGAATAAAATTATACAGCAACCCCTTTAGCAATGCATATGCAAAATACACTTCTGCCACGATGCCAAATTAGGACAAACTTTAATGGATTGGATATAGATAACTTTTGATAGCGCAGGACCAGGCAGACAAAAACTTTCCAGAATTTCAGGCAATAATGCTGGCTAGCTCCACCTTTAACTAGAATATAAGTGACATACGTACGTACTCGCGACATCTTGACGTGATGAGACAGCAGAAATATTTTGGAGAATGAAGACATTTTTCGTAAATTTTTAGTATGCAGTCTGATAGAGAAAGAAAACATGCTGTATTAGTGTATTGTGCTTTAATATTGTAATATCTGCATACATTAATATGCATTGTATGTAATTTTTTTAATTTAGAGTCGGGGAATAAAGAAACGGGTGACGAACCGAAAGCGAATGTTAATATTCAAAATCCAGAAACTACCAAAGGTATTTCACTTGGCGTTAGAGTTTTTGTGTTAGCTGAAAACAAAATGTGAACAGTCGCATCTGTGATGCTACGACCAGTAGCGTAGCCAGGAGGCACTTGAAGGAGGGTCCAACCTAACCAGCTAAGCTGCCTATTTTTTTCTAGTCCGTCTACCGGGATGTCGGGGGACGGGGAATCGCTTAGGGGGGTTCTGGCTATCCGCCCCCTCTGGCTACGATATTTTTTCTTACTGAATATTTGAACTCTTCAGTCATAACTACCAGTTTGTGTTATAAATTTTAACATATTATCCTGATCCAAACTTAATGTATGCTTGTCATCACGCGTACTGCACTCATTAGCAGTTTTCTGTACTAGCATTCATTCATTCATTAACACTAACAGAATTTCTGTTGAGTTTTATAAACTTTCACAGTATATATAGCAATCGCCCTTTTATTTAACGCCTAAGGATCTAAGCCTAATCGTTTTCTCACACAAATATTTAGCCTGAGCCAAAGCACTGAACCTAAGATCTATATAATTTGACATAAAGGGTGCTGATAAGCATCAAAAATATGATGCTGCACCAAGAAACCTCCAGCAGCCATCTATTTGAAAAACTTTGCAACTGTAAATTTAAAGTAAAAAGTTTATTTTTAAGTTTTGTCAGGTTTTGAGTTTTCATTTCCACCTATGCTTATATTACATCCTACAAATTTTTACAACCTAGCCTACTTGAAAGAGCTCTCAGTTTTGACCCCGCCGGGGGATTGAGCCAAATAGATCATTAGATGCTGTTTTTAGATAAATCACTAGATAAATGCTGTTTTTTATACAATACGTATAACTTGGAAAACGGCATAATATAATAACTGGGTGGTTAGCCATTCATTCGCCGAGTTATCTAGATCCCCATCTTCTAAACCACATCTTGACACAGTTTTGAGTACACAGGTTAAGGTTTGATGTGTGTAGGTTGAACAAATGTTCAAGAAATCAACTTACACTTTGAACCAAAAATTCTTATGCAAATGAAAACCTGCTGCTAGCACAAAAAAGCATAATTACGTAACTTGTAAGCTTTACAATGCTGAAGTCATGAAAATCAGATTAGGCTACCAAAATACAATACCATTTTTGAAATCGAACTTGAGATGTCAGCACAGGTACTGGTCAGTACCAGTTTTGGTTTTGATCAATTTAGCTTTTCTGTGTAGAATGCTAAGTGTAGTGAGTGACTGACTATTCACAAATTCAGATTAACTAGATTTGACTGAATTAACTGAAGTCAAGCTAAGCCTAGTATGAATATTTGGAAGTTTGCTATGGTTAGTGAATAATAAAATTGCCACTTTTTTCTTTTTAAGTAAAATTATTTGCCTTACAGCTTGTGAAATATGAATGTGTATATATAGTATATATATAATTACACACCAGTGACGGGTCAAAACTTGAGGGGAGGGCCTTCCTGGCCTAATTTTAGGGGGCCTCCTGATTGACCAAAAATACCCTAAATTTTGTAAAAATTTCGCCAAAAAGTGCTTAAATTTTCGTTACCCCCCCCCCCCGGTCTGTCTCTCGGTTTCTCGGTTTCTCATGCTGTATGATAGGATGTAGTATCATAATACGGTGATGCGGTATTTTAGATAAACAATCGACTCAATCATCAGTCGATCGGGAGGATCATGGTAGAGCGGTCCCTGCAGCTACTAAAACTCACTCCGCAGGAAAGCAGGCCACAAAACAACCCCCGTCTACGCCCGGGCACCAAAATGCGGATGATTTTGATCTGTCCAAAGCCAAGTTGACGGCCAGTATGGTGCAGGAAATAGACATTGATGAAATTCTGGACGATTTGGAGCAGATGCAAATGGAGGAGAAGGACTATGACGATTACGAGGATCTGGAGGACTTAGATGAGCAATGGGACACAGAGGCAAAGGCTCCCACGGAGCCTTTGCGACCTTTGACCCCAGAGGAACAGCGAGCAGCCGGGTTGTATGAAGAAGCGCAAAAGCTACTGAATCGTAGCCGCGCGTCTATGGGTGACTCATTGACCAGGAAAGCCTATAAATATCTGGAAGAAGCATCGGTTTTGGGCCACCAAGCTGCGACTGAGCTGGTAGCTTTCGCCTATTTATTCGGCGATCATCTGCCGTGGAATATGCGCAAAGCTCATGAGCTGTTTGAAATCCTGGCACAGGGTGGATCGCCGCGGGGTCAGCTTGGTCTGGCTTTTCTCTACACATCTGGTGTAGTGGTGAACTCTAGTCAAGCTCGTGCTTTGGTGTATTTCACCTTTTCTGCCCTGGGCAGCGATCCATGGGCTCAAATTGCGCTAGCCTACCGCTACTGGAGTAACATTAATGTGCCACAAAATTGTGAAACAGCCCTCACTTATTATCGTAAAGTTGCAGAAAAAGTGATCGGTGAAGTTTCCATTCATGGCGGCACTGCGGTGGCTGAGTTCGCCTGTCTGATGAAGCGAACGGGGGTCAGTCAGCTCAGCATGTGATGGATATCGATCTATTGCAATATTATCGATTTCTAGCCGATAAAGGAGATGTTCAGGCTCAGGTTGGACTGGGACAACTCTATTTAACGGGAGGTCGTGGCTTAGAACAGAACTTTGACCAAGCTTTTCATTATTTCTCGCAAGCTGCAGAAGCCGGAAATCCGAGCGCCTACGCCCATTTGGGCAAAATGTATCTGGAGGGGTCTGGACACTTGAAAGCGGACAATCGTACGGCGTTTGAGTATTTCAAGCGAGCTGCCGATAAAGGAAACCCGGTTGGGCAAAGTGGTTTGGGACTGATGTATTTAGAAGGTATGTATGTATATATCTATTGCCTGATGTCAGGTAGCAGGGGTGATGGAGGGTTAAGGTGTAGGTGACTGCGTCCCGACGTTTGGGGGTCAATCATAAAAACATAAAAATCCTCTTTTTTGCCTAAAATGGTCATTTTTTGCAAGACTTCGTAATTTTCGCGGTTTCTTTGCTTTTTGTTTATTTTTGAACCATTTTACATTGATATTGGGCAAATTTTGAGTTTTGCGGCACCTTTTGCACTGAGAAAGGGGGCTTGTATCAATAGGTCAAATCTGAGGGGCGGCTTGTCCCGGAATCTCAAATTTGGGAGAGGCTTGTCCCCCCCCCTCCAATCATCCCAATCACGGTTTTTTGCTCAAATTTGTGCTCATTTGAGCATTGGAACATAAAAATGAGCATTGAAAAATAAAAATGAGCATCAAATGAGCATTGCTGACATTGCCCAAAGACGTCGCCAGAAGGAAAAATTTAGAAGATCAAAAATAATTTTCAGTCATATTTTATACAAGGGTCCCCCCTTTGGTTTGTTGGTTGGTCGGAAATTTTTCAGTATATATGTCCCAGATTGACATAATCAGGCTAGAAACGGTTTCTCCATTGAAGTCGTTAAGTACGAAAACTAGGTTCATATTCATTCTTTTATGCTTATAATATAGTTTATCTGAACTTAAGTATCCAGTAGTGTCGGTAATGTCTGGACAAGGGCGTAGCTAGGTGGCAAATGTCTCTCTTACATCAGCGAGACGAAAAAATTTCAGACTTTCGAAGTTGCGGACAGACAATATATACGGTGATTTATACGCAAAAATGTCTTTTACCTGCTTGGTTTCAAGAGGTCTGTTTTCTATAAATTCTGCGTGTTTTATTGGTGGCTGCCGCAGTACCGCCCCTAGCATCCTCAAATAACTGCTACGCTGATATTTTTAAAAAATAGTCGAAGGTGCGGCCCCCCCCCCCCCCGAAATTAATCCCAGTCCATTTTTACAAAAGGGTCATTTCCCCCAATGGGGTTAATAGCACAGCCGAAAAAAATTACGATACATCTCCAATTGATCAAATTTGGCCTGGAAAAAAAATTTTTCTGGAGATTGCTGCCTGCAGACCCCTGCAGCTCTATGGATTACTATTCCCTGTTATTATCTTTCATTGAAGATTATTCATGTATATATACACCACACGAGTACATTATTATGCTGTATTTATTTGTGTAACACACTGTCCGATGTGGCGTTCCAATCTTTTGTTTTAATTTTCCTTTCTGAAAAAATTTCTGCTACGGCTCCAGTTAACTAAATTCGGCCAAGAAAAATGAAAAAATCTCCAATTTTTTACTGGGGGCTGCTGCCTCCGGATCCTTGCAAAGATGTAGCTTACTGATCTTGCGTTTCTACTGCGAATTTAGTGTTAAAACTGCGAAAAAGATAGTACTACGATTTAGTATTAAAACTGCGAAGAAGTGCATTTCAACTAGGGTTAGACCGAGCCGGGAATTTCGGTGCCGAGCCAAGCCGAGCCGGCCGGCTATGTGTAATTTTGTGTTTTATCAAAATTTAATCATGCGCTCCGGGAATCAATGTTTTGGGGCACAACTTTTTTTTAAGTGACAAATTTTGACTTTCGTCAAGAAGCAAGGAAGGATTAGAGCTTTTATTTGATACTCATGCAGTTGGAGGGGATGGGGGAAGCTCCTTCCTAAATTCAGAGACAGCCGAGGGATTCGGGCAGCCAGTGGTGAAAACGCGAAGAGAATTAATGCACAGATAGCAGGGGATAGCAGGGGGATAGCGGGAGCCCCCAGGAAAAAATTGGAGATTTTTGAAATTTTTAGGCAGAATTTAGTCAACTGGAGACGTATCAGAAATATTTTCCGACAAGAAAAGTAGCAAAAGATGGGAACATCATAGACAGTATATTACACAAATAAGTTCAGCAGAATGTACTCCTGCAGACATGCATTGGCTTAGATAAAAGATAATATCAACGGATAGTAAGCCACAAAGTTGCAGGGGTCTGGGGGCGGCAGCCCCCAGAAGAAAATGAGAATTTTTTGAATTTCAGGCCAAATTTGGTCAATTGGAGACCTATCAGAAATTTTTGCGGCCGAGTGATAAAAACCATAGGGGGGACCCTTGTAGACAATTTCTTGAGGTTCGACCAAAAGAGGGGTCGCGACCCCTCCCCTCTCGACTACGCGCTTGGCAGTGCAGGACCTACCACGGGAGGGGGGGGGTACTCTAAATGTTTGCTAAAGGATGAAACTTGAAGCATACATGTATGAGGGGGGGGGATGGGGGGGGACCCCCCCAAAAATCGAGGAGCCGGGGGGAGGGTCCCCAAAATTTGGGCAATTTTTAGAAAAAATTGCACTTTTTTGCCAAATTTTTGTAAAATTTTGCAAAATTTAGGGTATTTTTGGTCGACCTGGGGGGGAGGGTCCCCAAAATTTGGCCGGAGAGGCCCCCCCAAAATTTTGACCCCGTTACATGTATGCTTGAAAGTACAGGAAAACCAGTAAATCTGAATTTTCTGTAGAATTAGCCAGTGACATTTTTTCAGATAAAAATTCAGAGTCTCTGAATTCTGGGGGAAATTATCTGAACTTTGCCCCTGAATCATACTTATTATTAGGCAAACCAAATTGCGCCTAATACACACACATATTCTCACATGAAGTAATTCCAATAAATAATGGGTAGGGCGGCCGCCCTCCCCCCGGCATATAACGGTATACAAAGCATTTAGTCAGAAAAACACAAAAACCGTATATACGAGTATATTATATACAGCTCTAGCTTGTGGGATTCTGGGAAGAGTTTTTAACTTTCGAAAGTTAGTTCTTACCACTGTTTCAGCTCTCGGCCTGGCTCGGCAAAATTGCCGAGCCAAAGGCGATTTGCCGAGCC
>JASANF010005652.1:0-26263 GCA_030248245.1 Trissonchulus sp. WLG1_4
ATCATACTAACGACACACGCTATCACACCACACTCGCTTACAGACGTTCTAACTGTCCTTACTATCCCTACTTACTAATTTCTCGTTGCGATCACTATGCAACATACACGATACTGGCCGAGACAGACAAGCAAAAAGCTAACTGCGAAAAGTTCGTCCATTCCGGCGATATCAGGACCAGCGTGGGGTCATGGGGCGATGAAAGCGGCGGCACCGATGGTTTAGTCTGTTAGTGCGACTGGATCGCTGGACTGGTGCTGACGGAGATGGTATGCTAGAAAGCCAAGCGACTAAACGGCAAGCATCTGGCAGCTAACTGGCTGGCTTGGCAGGGTCTAGCACAGCGGGTGGGCAGCTTCACCGTCACGCCAATAACCATGGCAAATCGTATAGCTTGGGCCGCACAACAGGCCCCCAAGCAGTCCGCCATGTCCCCATTCCACACACAGAAGTAGAGTCAATGTTGCCCCAATAAGGGCTGAGGCAATGAAAAGTTCGGTGTGGGGCATCATCGTCCACAAGGATAGCCAGCCAGTTTCTTCGCCTCCGCCGAGAGTCGCCTCCGCCTTATCGCTCAGTCCGCTGTTCGCTGGGGGTTATCTTTTTGGGTAGGACTGGACTTTCCCTAGTCCCTACACACACAAATTTTCGCTTTTCAAATTTAGACTCCCACTGTCAATTTTTCCGAAATACTCTGTTAAGACTATAAAACAGCTAAAATAATTGCCTTTCGGCCATTGGCCTATCGAGTCGGGGGCCATAGGCCCGAAGGGCAATCATTTTAGCTGTTTTATTGTATGAAAATCGACATTTTAAGTAAATTTGCGGTTTGCAATCCTAAAAAATTTCTCAATTTTTAATTTGTCAGCTTGTGCACTCTCGCCGGCCCGCTGGTTTTGTAATATTATGTGTTTTTGAGCTCCTGTTTTACGTTCGATGCCACTTCGGACGAAAAAAAATTTGTCAATTATTAATTAATAATTTTGTCGAGCAAAATTGTGTTAATAGTGTCGTTTTCGCATTATATTTGCATTTAAGTGCATTTTAACACATTTCATAAAAATGGCTTCCATTAGTCATGGGGCCAGTCGGGGTCCGAGCCCCCCCCCCCATGGAGAATTCCTGGATCCGTCACTGGTCGTAGTCTAGTGTATAGTTAACATGATAAAGACGACACACATATACGTAAAAAGCTCATACTAGTAGAAAGCACGTATACATAAGCTGACCAAGGGCAAAGCCTTGAAATACATATAAACTTTCATTGTGCAAATGTCACATAAATCAAAAATACGTGCAATCTACGCTGCAAGAAGCAGCGTAAAGACCTGTCGGCATTGCGATGCCGACAAGAAAAACTGAATGGCACATCTGGATGGATTGGCATTTCAAACATTTCGAACGCTAAAACATACAAACAACATGCATACATACATACATACCTACAATACAACAACAAAAAATAAAATATATACTCGTTCTTGTGCATAAAATATAGAACAAGCAAAAGCTTACTGCAAAAGTGGATCACTGAGTGACAAGTTAGTCGGGTGAACATTTGTTACCTTTTGCCTTTTGGCCTTTTGGCCTTTCGCGCATTAAAAACTATTCGCAAACAAAAAATACATACTAGAAAGTCTACATATGTATGATACTCTTCCTATTATGCCCGGGAAACAAAAATGCGGAAACCAAAGTAAAATGCACCCTCAAGGTAAGGCAATTTTCCCATTAAGTCTTGCTCAAAAGGTAACGTACTGAGGGGAGCCCTCTAACTGAAAACATTCGTTGACGATTGACATCATTTTCATTGGTATTGTACTGCAACCAGTTCACGTCGGTAAGTGTAAAAACTTGAAAATTTGGGTAATAATGAATGAAAATTAACTAAAAAATTTGGTATTTGGGTAAACATTATCCAGAAACCGAAGTCCAGAGACCAGTGTCACCATTTGGTTTTAGATTTTGTTATCTTCTAGGTTCATATTTTCGCTTTGGTATCGGTATCGCTTTTGGGCAAAAACAGTAACTGCAGTAAGCAAATAATACTTTAATGCACCTTGTCACATGGCCTCTGTGTAATTAACCGTGCTACAAATCTCTGATACGTGCTACTCTTCTAATCACTTAACTCCCAAGAGTGCACTCAGAGATTTGTTGCACTCTCTGAATACACGATAAGCATTGGCGAATTCGACGCAGCGTGCACTCAAGTATTTGTCGCACGCTTGCTAGAAGTAAGAAAGAACCTTAAAAAGAACGGAGAGAATCGAATCATTGCGCAACAAATCATCAAGATTCTTAGTCATCCATCGTAACCACTCGACCACGGCTGCTTCAGAATTAGTTAGTTAAAACCCAAATTGTGATAAAATTAATGTGCGTATAGTGTGAAGGGCTGTTGTAGTCTCCATTCAGTTACATATGTAGGCTTGCTCATACACACCAGTTACTTAGCTGTTCCGTATCAATAATAATGTCATTTAATAATTATTCTGCGCAGTAACTTCTAACTCGAACTTCTAACTCAATGCTGTCATTCAAACATTTGCCATCCAAGGTAGCGTAGCCGAGTGGTCTACGGCCCTGACTCCGGATCTGGCAGTCAGATGTGCGTGGGTTCGAATCCTACCGCTACCGTACTTTTTGTTTTTCACCGGTGTTAAGGCCATGTGACAAGTCTGTTGTAGCATGGCTAGCACTGACACTCAGATATTAGTATGCAACTCTGCTTGGAAAGCCCTCGTGCAAAGCACTCGTGCGCTGCGCGCACTCGTGCTTTCCACTCGGAGCTTTCCAGCGCATCGTGCATACAAATATCTGAGTGCACTCAGCGCACGAGTGCTTCGCACGAGGGCTTTCCAAGCAGAGTTGCATACTAATATCTGAATGAACTCGCAGCCATGCTACAACCCTTACTTGTTTACTTGTTAGTTTTTGAAAATGAAGTTATTGAGTGAATGCAATGAAGCAATAACTGATCAGTTATGTAACGCAAGACAGCAACTTTTAGTCCGCTGGATTTGCAAAAATTCAACATGAACAGTACATTTAACCCCGAGACCGTTAAAGCCCGCTTCATCTTCGTCCTTGTCTTTGTCACTGTCGTTTTGTTTCTAAGCAAACCCAAGAAAATTACACAACCAAATAAGCCATTTTTTGCGCAAAAAGTTTTCAGGAGAGACGATATGCAATTAAGTCATTTGCATTTGTCCGCTTTTCACAAGGGCTGACTGAAATATGTCCTTGTCTCCGTGCCTGTGGTTTTATTTAAAAGACATTTAGTCTGACTGCGATTAAGTTTAGAATTACTACAATATTTAGGGTAGACCGGGGCAATATGAACACATTTTTGGGTGCATTTAGCCATATTACCCTACTTGATGCTATAAGTCAACCCACCGGTAATTTATAAAACCCTATTTTGCACCATATAAAGTACCACATTTCGCCAATACGTCTGCCAAATTTCAAGTTTCTAGCTTGTTTCTATGAGGAAAATTTGACTTACAAATATGCTCACTCAAAATCACGAAAAATAGGGTAATATGCCTAACGTAGTAGGGTAATATGGCAAAAAGTGGGGTAATATGGCTAGTGCACTTGTGGGCAGTGAAACTTCAAACTATATTAATTGATTTTATATAAAAAAAAAAAAAGTTGATGATATGAATATTTCTCGACTAAGACAACACACAAAGGTATTTTATTGCAACTTATTTTTATAAAAAGCAAAGCACGGAACTTTTTTCGACATAAACAAGCATTATATTAACAAAAAAACTTTGTTCAAACTGTCGAAATTTAAAGATAATTTTTTGGGCCATATTGAGCGAGGACCAGCGACAGGACAAATAATGACTGAGTTAGTTTTCGGATCGGTTCCACTGGAACCGATTAGAACCGGAACCGGAACCGGAACCGGAACCGAAGGTGTTAGTAGAACCAGAACCGGAACCGGGACTGGAACCGGAACCGATGCAATTTCGGAACCGATAGCAATTTTCAATTATCTGGGAAAACTAAATGTTGTGGCCGACAGTTAACCTAAGTTTATATTTCTGATACGTCTCCAATTCATCAAATTAGGCAAAAAATTAAAAAATTTTCTCAAAAAATTTTTGGGAGCTGCCGTCTCACATCCTTGCAACGTTTTGGTTTAGTGTTTTTAGTTTAATCTTTTTGAATGCATTTACAGCATAGTTTTGTTGTATTTGTATTGGTTTGTAGTACAAAAATTAACACTTTCAGTAAACTTACGGTTCGGAAATTTCAAACAGTTTGTAAAATTTGCAAATTTTTTAGTTTTTGGACAATCAGCGGCCTGACGGTTGTGTAATTTTAGGGGTTTTCAGGGGCGTAGTCAGGGGAGAGGGGTCGCGGAGGTCGCGACCCGCCCTGGCTACGCCCTGAAAACACCTAACATTACACAACCTTTCGGTCGACCCTGAAGAAATTGCCAACAAGGGTCCGCCCTTTGATTTTTATCGCCCGTCCTAAAAAATCTCTGATACGTCTCCAATCGATCAAATTTGGCCAAAAAATCCAAAATTTTCTCCATTTTTTTTCTGGGGTCTGCGGCTCCCAGACCCCTGCAACTCACGCTTACTATTCTTTGTTGTTATTATTTAAAGCTGTAAAGCCTATGCATGTATATATACACTTAGTACATTATGCTACGTTTACTTGTGCAACACACTGTCTCATGTGACGTTATCATCTCTTGTTTTAATTTTTCTGATACGTCTCCAGTTGACCAAAATCGGTCAAAAAATTAGAAAATTTTTTTATGTGCGCTCCCGCCCCCATACCCCTGCAACTTGGGGTTTAGTATCTTGCGGTTGTAAACGTCCGGCCTAAAAAATTTCTGATACGATACCTGCTTGACAAGGGCGTACCCATGGAGGGAATTCCCCCCAAAATTTTTTCCCAGTGAATCTTTACACAAGGGTCCCACCTTGATTTCTATTGCCCGGCCGCAAAAAATTTCCGATACGTCACCACTTCACCAAATTTGGTCTAAAAATAAAAAAAATTGCTAAAATGTTTCCTGGAGGCTGCCGCCCCCAGACCCCTGAAGGCTTACTATTCCTTGTTATTTTATTTAATCGAAGCCTATGCATGTCTGCAAGAGTGATTGCCTTTGATCGTCGAATTCAATCAACTTTTTATCTGCAATAATGAACCGACTTTGTTGAGCCTTGCCATATACATATGTATTAGAGTTCGCAATCGGGTGGGGTCGGGTCCCCCCCCCCCCAGATTTGAGATTCCGGGACAAGCCCCCCTCAGATTTGACTCACGGGGACAAGCCCCCCTCCTTAATGCTGAAATTTTGGTGCCCGAACCCTCAAAAATTGCCCCACATCACCGTAAAATGCTTCAAAAATGAGCAAAAAACGGAAAAATCTCCAAAAATAGCCAAATTTTGCCGAAAATTTGCTCTTTTTTGGCAAAAAGTCGAAATTTTTGCGTTTTTGTCCGCTCAAGAACCCAAAAAGTCGGGACAAGAACGAGAACCGTTCGTTGATTCGTTTCTGTGAGTCTGTGATACGCTCCTGCGTCGGATACTTCAGTACCTCATGTGCAAACTTAAGAAAATATAATTTTAATTTTTACAGGTGGGTTGCGCCCGTTAATTACAAAAAACAACTTAAAAAACATCTAGATTTACTAAAAAACATAATTGTATGACTAAAATACTTCTACGGCACCCCTACAGCGTAAAATAACACAATATGCCATATTACCCCACAAATCCATAATACCCCGGTTGCACTAGCCATATTACCCTATTCGTTGCCATATTACCCCACAAATATAAACTAGAAAATAACTAACCTAAATGCGGTTGCAAAGTTTTAAATTTAGTATCATTAGAAAGGCCATACAATAAGGATTACAATGATATAAAAATCTAGACAATATCTTACGGGTAACAGTTTATGCAGCTCCGCAAACCTTAGCAAAAATTTGCCAAGCCAAACTGCACATGAGGCCAAAACAAGACTACGCATAAACAAATGACTCTTATTTTTGTTAAACTAAATGTCACGTGACGAAATTCAGCCAGTAACTGCGTCACATGATCAGAGCTTAATTTAGAAAAAATGAGCGCTGTACAGTCATTGGTTAAAATTATGCAGCTGACCAAAGTTTGGTTAACCATATTGCCCCGGTTTGCCATATTACCCCGGTCTACCCTAAGTTAACATCAAATTTGTCTCGTTCATTCCGACTAAACTCAAAACTGTCCAAACGAATTAAAGAATGACAAACAGTTAAAAATCGACCTATTCTGTTCAAATCGAAGTTATGCAAGAAGTTCTGAATGAAAAACTTGTAAACCTAACTGTAATGTTTACATCAGTTTTACTCAGCTGGTGCTAACCACCGCTGTGGTTAAATCATCCGATTGTATTGTACATATTACATATTGTAACAGCGTTTTCTTTATTCAATTTCTTTACCAAAGTTTCAAATTTTAAATGAGCGAAGCCAGATTTGAACAATTAGAAGAAAAAGTCGCTCTTTTGACGGAAAAATTTGATGCTTTGCTTTCTCACTTACCACAGTCAGAAGACGCAAGTGTACGATTAGTTGATCAGCGCGACAATCGCCCGGACCTCGGTCACTCGACTGAGCCCGTCCCTGGCGAAAACTACGAAACCGGTACAAGTTACGGTTCATCGTCTGTTGCTCAATCTGAGTATAAGATAGTCGCAGAATCTGTAAAGAGAGTTCGCTTGCCTACGGAACTTACGTGGTCTTCCGGCAAGCAAGGGATAAAAGGCAAAGAAAATATACGCACAGCGGCAATTTTAGACGAAGTTGCCGAGTATTTCGGAACTATTGCTAAAGTAGCAATTGACGGTTCGGACAATAATTTGCGATCTGAAATTATTACTTGCTGCGTTGCTGCTTTAGAAAAGTTAGGACAGAAAAAAGAAACTGTCTACGTCGCTAGTAATTTTGACGATCGCACTGCTGGTTTGTTTGCTACATTACGCGATTCGCAATTATTTCGTCCTGGCAGTTTGTCAACGCTACAAGTCGCCGCTGATTTGTCCGGTCGCTTCGAAATTAGCCAGTCACAAGTCCAAAAAGACAACGCAAACTCGTTTAGAACCCGGGGGTTCCGCGCCCGCGGTCGTGGTGGACGCTTCAGAGGTGACGTGTACCAGTCACAACTGGGGTCTAGATTTCCATTCCGTCCATCCAGTTCCGAAAACCAGAACTAGTTTTTGCAACCAAAATGTCATTTCCAGAGCCATTACTAAAAAATCCCCAGTGCCCTGTGACTGGTTCTCTAGCAAGCCATTACGACGCATGGAAGGAAATCGCAGCCAGCCCTTTGGTCATGAGTTGGATTCAACACGGTGTCAAAATACCGTTCAGCGCAGAACCACCTCGATATCAGGCAGAAAATCACAAAATGACCGACAAAGAAGCAGAATTCGTGGACAAAGAAGTGGAGCGATTGCTGCAAGAGGGTTCAATATCACCTGTACTGAGATCAGACGCCCACTGCATTTCTGCTCTGGGAGTAGTGCCAAAGAAAAACAACAAGTTCAGGTTAATCATCGATTTACGACCTGTCAATCGACATGTCGTAGCCCCAAAATTTCAATACGAGGATCTAAAAGTCGTGTCACAAACTGTAAAACCACAAGACTACCAAGTGACTTGGGACTTGGAGTCCGGATTTCACCATCTAACAATTCACAAAGATTTTCGAAAATATCTAGCATTCGGTTGGAAAAACAAAATTTATGTGTACAACGTTTTGCCGTTTGGCCTTTCCGCAAGCCCTTGGGTTTTTGTGAAAACAGTAAAACCCTTGCTCGTGTATCTACGTGGCCTGGGGCTTCGTTTATCAGCCTACATGGACGACTTTATTCTATTTGCAGCAAAGGAAAACATTGTGAAAGACAGAGATTTCGCTCTTGGTGTCGCGAAGCGCCTGGGTTGGCATGTAAATTTCGACAAGTCCTCGTTGATACCAGAACAAAGCAAAGAGCACATAGGATTTGTGATAAAGACAAAAGACAAGCCGACGTATTGCTTGACACCAAAGCGTCGAAGAGCGATTCAGCACGATATCGCCAGACTGCTAAAGAAGAAGGAAACAAGTGCGCGCATGCTGGCACGAGTGGCAGGTCAATGCATCTCTGCCGCGAAAGTTATAATTCCAGCCAAACTGCAGCTCCGCAACATTTACAGACTTATTGGCCAACGCAAAAGCTGGTTAGACACACTGACACTGGACAATGGCGTCATAGCGGATCTGCGATGGTGGCTTGCCAGCATGAAAGAGTGGGATGGTGTTTATGCCAGCCCTGCTCCAATAGAAGAAGTGATTTTCACCGATGCAAGCCACATAGGTTGGGGAGCTGTACATGGATTGCAAACAGCCTCTGGTCAGTGGACCCCATTTTGGTCAAGCAAACCATCAAATGCACGCGAACTGATGGCGGTTCTGCAAGCAGTCAAAACGTTCACTACGAACCTAAAAAACAAGTCCGTTCGAATACTTTCAGACAACGTGACAACAGTTGCTTATGTGAACCACTTTGGTGGCCCAAGTCCAGAGCTGATGGATATTGCGCGAAACATTTGGCACCACTGCTTCGCCAACGGTATAAAACTCTCGGCGCAATACATAAAAGGAAAAAAGAATGTACTGGCCGATATCCTGTCTCGTTACCAAGACAAGTACGACTGGGCACTAGACCCGGAGCTTTTCAAACTCATCGACAAAATGTGGGGACCACACGACATAGACAGATTTGCCTCTCTGACAACAAGACAGCTGCAAAGATACAACTCCAGATTTGCCGACCCGGAATCGGAAGCAGTGGATGCGATGCTGCAAGACTGGTCCCTGGACACGAATTTCATCAATGCACCATTCAGGATGTTGCCGTCAGTTGTGGAAAAACTGATTCAAGACAAAGCAAGAGCAACAGTGGTAGCCCCTTTGTGGCCTGGACAACCGTGGTGCCAGAAGCTAATGCAGTTGTCAATACAACCGCCAATAGTTTTGAATCCGGGGCACACTTTTCCATTTTGCCGGTCATCCAAAGGTCACCCGGAGCCACTCAGAAACAGGTCTTGGCTAATTTTAGCTTGGAAGGTTTGTGGAGATCAAAGCTTGCAGACTGGCCCGAGAGAGCCATTGATGGCGTTGTACATTCGCTTGCGCAAACTACGCGCAAACAATACGAAGCATGCATAAAGGATTTCATAGTTTTCTGTAGTGCGACTAATAGACACTTACTAAATCCATCTGTATGTGACATTGCCTCATACATTGAAAGAGTCTGTGAAAAAAGCGGTCGACCAGGACCCACCATTAAAACTCACTGCGCAGCGCTTAATCTATTTTTGGATATTATTGGTGTAGAAAATTTGTTGCAAAATCCGTCTATAAAAAGATTATGTGCGGGACTGGTTAAGAGTCGTACTAAGCGACCAATGCAGCCTACAGCTGTTTTTCCAGTAGAAATGCTGACTGCTGGAATACGTAGTCTTGGTCCAAACGAACTTTTGTGCGAGAAAACGCTGCGTATGAAAGTCATTTCGTTAATTGCTATACTTTGCATGTGTCGTCCTTCGGACCTAGCGCCGCGAGCGGAGGGGCACTTTTTAGCGATAGACAATGTCGTATTTAACGGAAATAATTCTTTCCGTTTATTGTTATGGGGCATAAAAAATGACTATGATCGCGATGGTTTTTACGTTAACGTAGCGTCATCCAAAGATTCCCTTCTTGACCCTGTTAGCGCAATGAAGATGTATATTGCCCGAACTAAAACAAGTAGAGCTGCAGCAAAACAAAAGGCGCTGTTTTTGACGCTAACCAAACCATTTAGAGCTATTAATTCGTCTGCTGTTAGTCAAATTTTGAAAGAAATGCTAATAATTTCAAAAATAGACACAAATGTCTTCACTCCACGAAGCTTTCGACCAACGGGGGCTTCAATGGCCATCGATAAAGATGTTGATCCAGATTTAGTTCTCAAAGTAGGACGATGGCGTAGTGCTGATGTTTTTTATAAACACTACGTCAACCGACCAGCAGCGCATAGCCTCACGGACGCGCTGTTAGGAACCTCTCCATAATGGCAAATTCAGTAAAGAACTTCTGGCAATAATGAAGTTTTGAAAAATCGAAGTTATGCAAGAAGTTCTGAATGAAAAACTTGTAAACCTAACTGTAATGTTTACATCAGTTTTACTCAGCTGGTGCTAACCACCGCTGTGGTTAGCACTCTACTCAGCTGGTGTATTATTCTAGGTCTATTGTTGGTGGACTATTATTAATGTTTATGGTAGTACTAGCTGTGTGGAACTATGGCAAATTCAGTAAAGAACTTCTGGCAATAATGAAGTTTTGAAAAAAGCTCCGTTATTTCGGCATTTGTGACGTATTATGGTAGCATCATTTTGTTTTAAGAATAATAGTTATTCAAAAAACATATCAAAAATATATACTGTTATGGCATTTGAGGTTGTTGCGTAATGAGAAACATGTTTGATATGACTATGCAATGAGGTATGTACGTTCTACGTTAACGATGATGCATAGCACAGTGCAGTATAAGCTATCGCCATTATCCGTTTACCTTACGTAGCATGACGTCAATTTATTAACACTCAATACTTTTTTGAAACAAATCGCCCAAAATATAATAATAATAATAATAAACTATCGTAATACTTGTTTTAAAAAATGCGTACAGATACATGAGAGCACGCTTGACAAAGTAAACATGTACTTGATGATTCTAAAACTTTGAATTCCTAAAAATACATAATTTACGGTCAAATTTTTACAAGACGTTTTCATAGATAGTTATCTGCTTGTTTAACGAAAGAACCCATTCTAAACGTTACAATTTCTTTTAAAGTGACACGGAATCTAGGCTGAGTAAGATTGAGTTATTAATAGTAAGGTTACCTCTTAAGCTGTTTTTAAGTAGAAATTGTTAAATTTTTTCATTAAACAACGCCAACAACAACGACTAACGTCGGAGATAGTGTTTGTGACCGGCCGGAGTTTTCGGCCGGCCGGCCGGCCGCCGCCGGCCTGATAGTCGCCGGCCGGCTCCGGCCGGCCGGCCGGCCGGCCGAAAAAAGCCGGCAAAGCCAGCCGGGCGGCCGGCCGGAAAAAGCCGGCGCCAGCCGGCCGGCCGGCTAAAATCAGCCGGCCGGCCGGCCGGTCAAAATCGGCCGGCCGGCCGGTTAAAAACACCGGCCAGCCAGCCAGATTCAACCGACTGACAAAATTAGGCCGGCATAACAATCCGGCAGGCTAAGTTTATGCCGATATGACACTCTGGACTGGTTTTATCCAAAAATTCGGCCGTTCCGGCCGGCCGTTCACAGCCGGCCGGCCGGCCGGCCGACGGCTTTCGCGGCCGGTCACAAACACTAGTCGGAGACCGATGGTAATTTTAGGCGATTTTCTGACAATTTTGTCAAATGTTTGCAAACATTTCAGACTAAATTTTGGCTTTATCATCTTTTTGATAAACTTGATTCATCGTCATTGAAATTTAATTCACGTTCATTGAAATGTCGTTTTTTAGTGTTTAAAAGTTTTACAAAAATTAAGAGCATTAATTACATTAATTTTCGTAGGCCGAAACATTTAGCAGAACGAAACAGAATAAAATTTACGTTCAATTCATACTTACAGACGTCTGGTAATGAAATTATTAAGGCACTTTTTGATCGGCCATAGTTCGTTCAATTTAAGTTCAAGGTCGAACTTTCGCTTAAAACTTTTTTGTTTGATTGGTAATATTCATATAAATTGGCTATATGTATAGCTTGTGGTAGTGTCGCCAAAGCAGTTTTGCTCATTGGCTGCAAAATGAAAACTTTTTGCTTTGAAATTTTACGTTCACTGAGAAACTAGTGAAATGCCATAAGGTGACAAATAAATACAGCCAGACACTAGACTACCAATATGTACCAATATTTTTAACCAATCACCATTTGTGAGCCAGACATCACATAATAGAGACATTAAAGTTCAAAAAATCAAGCCAGATATCAGATTGGCCAGCTTGTGAAGCACATGTAATGTTTTGACGCACAATTTTTTGCCACAAATAAGAAAAATGAAAAATGAAGGCTAGTTTTTCTTTTGATTTCAAACTAAGTGTCTAAATTTTTTACAATTTATCATTATTGCTGTGAGTACTTTACAGGTTACGCACAGTTTCACAGTTCCAACAGCCATTACTCCACAACCACTCAAGCAATTTGCACTAAGTATTGTGTGCATAAACTAGAGCATATGTGCTTTTACTTTGTGTAAAGAATCTAAACAAAAGTTTTTTAATTGTGACGAAATTATCGAATTTTTCCGACTTTGCGACTTCACTACTAACTGTATGCTGCATCAATTTTTCTGAAACTTGGCAAAAATATTTGCCTTGAAACATATTTTTAGAATATATAAAGAACAATGACCTATTTTTCACTGAAAAAGTTTTATAGTCGCGCAAAATTGACTGCTTTCGCGACACTTCCCCCTTAATTCAGATGCTACATAGATTGCTTAAATGCCACAATTAACTCAATATTCAAAAGATAGAATCAGTTGCAATCAGTTGCAATCAATAGATTTTGTTGCAAATTTTTTTGAATCGGCAGCCACTTGAAGCTGAAATTCACATGCGCAGCTCGTAACGAAGCTAATTTCGAGCAAAGAATGTTCCTCTTAAATAATTAATGTTTCTAGCGAACATAAACGGCTCACAAGTCTTGAGCTTGACAGATAAGCCAAGAAACTGACAAATGGCTGACCTCGAAACACCTTACATCTTTTTTCTCATGAATATGTTCTGCGCGATTATGAAAAAAATTAAGAATTTATAAGTTTAGACTCGGCAAGTCAGTCTCGTAGTGTAAAAACACTCTGTTATCTTTCCGTTTGGAAGTTTCAAAATCCAAGCTAGAACTAATCCCAGTTTATGACCAATGTTTCATTAATTCCAACGCTCTATTTTTGTCAGGCATTTTTCACTAAATTTAGCAGTTCAAATTTGCCTCATTAATCGACGCTACAAAATGCTAAATGCATTCTTTTGAAACTTTAAGGTTCTTTATTAGGACAATCAGCTCTTAGACACTGAAGCAAAAAGATTTAAAAAAACTTATTGTGTTTCAATTCAACCGTTGGACGTTTTCCACCTAAGAGGAAGCTTCAATGCTAATTGTTTTACAACTATCATTCAAATTCTATAGTAAATTATCGAAATTATTTTCATTCACTTATTACGTGGGACTTAATTAGTATTATTGCTGGCTCCTACCCCTTTAGCAGAACCTCGTGCCATTTTTTGCATTCTTGTTCAACTAATTTATCATGTCATTTGTCATGAGAAATAAAAAAACAGATCCTAAAGAAAAATAATTTCATTCTATCCGAAAATTTAGCGTATTTTTGTTCTATAAACTAGGTAGGTATTTTATAAATACTATTATTATGTAAACTGTGACATTTTTACGAGCAGATTCGTGACGTTTCAGTTGTGTGCAGTATTTTGACTCCAATGTATTCGGCTATCCAATGTATCGGCTAATGTATACCATGGAATATATATGACACCAAGAGTACATAATAGCGTCTCACTCTATATAGAAGAAAAGTGAGACACTCTCCAGCCTGCCTGTGTTCTAGCAAATGCAGATGCGCTGGTCGTTTTCAGGCTACATGTTGACATTTTGTGCAACATGTGGTTGGCCAATCAGAAGCGAGCTCCTATTCTCTGATTGGCCAGGCGCCTGTGCACGTGTCCAATCATAAAACGGGATAGGGATAGGTAAAAGGTTAATAACTCATTATTCATTTATAGTCTGCTTGCAAAAACATTAAAAAAGGTTTGCAAATACCTTTGGGGATTTTTTGGCAAACTTTCAGCGAAATGGATTGACAAACTTTTGAGGAATTGAGAAAAGTTTATATCTCAAAAGTTTCTCAATCAATTTCGCTGAAAGTTTACCAAAATATCCCTTAAGGTATTTGCAAACCTTTTTTAATGTTTTTGCAAGCAGACAATGAATAAATAATGAGTTATTAAGCTTTTAACCCTATCTTGATGCCTATCAACGCATCAGCGATTATATACTAAAGTGTGTTACGCAGAGAATCTACGCGCTGATTGGCAGCCACATGTTGCACAGAATGTCAACATGTAGCCTGAAAACGACCAGCGCATCTGCCTCTGCTAGAACATAGGCAGGCTGAAGAGTGTCTCACTCTTCTTCTAGGGGGAGGGAGACGCTATTATGTACTCTTGATGACACAATTCCCTATCCTAGCTATGGATCGGAACGATGCTCCAACAGAACAAGCGTTTTCAGATCTTGATATGGCGTATCCTAATCTGAGGAAGAAATCGTAAGCGTACATTCAAAAAAGTTAAGACGTTATTTTTGCATCAAGCATCAAGCATCAAGCATAGAACTATATAGTTTCATTACACTGGACTACATAATTGCCACAATATCAAAATGTTTCATAATTTGTAATTGATTATTTTTACAGATTGTAGTCATGTAATTTACGTGCTTAATATACATAATACATTTTTGTTTAATACGTTACTTTTATTTATTTTCGTCACTTATTTCCTATTAGACTTCTTAAAAAACAGTTCTTATGTGCTAAACTCATAGAAAACTTTGATTTCTACTCTTTTTGTAATTATGTAACCCATGCCGTTTTACTTTTAAGCAATTACGAAACATTTTTCCGGCAGCAACTTAATAATGGCTTAATTAATCAATAAATAGAGTACTATTAATACTTAATAGTACTCTACTTAATAGTATTAATAGTAATAATTACCTAGTCATGAAAATGCTTAAGTCGTTTCTTCACTTGCAAAAAAATCAAGTTTGCAGACGACACAGCCCGAACAGAGCTTTAGTAGAGCATAGCCTTAATTCGCAAAAGTCAAAGTTTCCAACAACAAAACTTTCAGAATCATTAATTTTTGATATTATCTTTTCCCCGTTTCCCACACAGGTGCAAAATATGGCTGAGTGAAAGTTACAGTTTACAGGTTTCATGCGACCGACATAAATGATTAAATAGTTTCTCTGTTTTTCGGACTCTCTGAGCTTGCGTCACAGTTCAAAAATTTTTCTTTTTTCCTGTCAGCTAAAAAAGTTCCGTTTTGTTCAGACAGCTTACTGTAGGAATGTTGATCAAGGAACTGTTCTTTGCGTAAGTAACTTTGTTAGTTTTAGAAACTTTCGTTAGTTTCTGGTTTGTTTTAAAAGATACGGTCGGGGGTATACAATAAGTGAGCAAAATCTGAAACTTTCTCTTGAATGTGACAGCATTGATTTCAGTTGAAATGACTAAAAAACAAATTAAATATTAAATCAATTAGTTACATAAACAACCACTTCATAGACACAAATTAAAAAAGTGTACACGATTGTCGTTGTTGTTACAAACGTATTGTGCATCACGAATTGTTACTGTATCATATGTAAAAATTGATATTTTATCCCTATTTTTGAACTTTGTGTGATCTTAGTCGCAAATAGTAACTTTTTTTGAGGTTTTGCTCTGCATCCCTTTGTTCGTACTTCCATTTTTTGTTAATTGCGTTTAATGGTCAATTTGCATAAGAAAAAGGAAATTAAACTTTTTATTAAAGCTTGTTTGGTTTGAACTTTAAAAAAATTTTCATTACTTAAAATTTCTGGTGACTTTTTCCGCACAATTCTGTTATTTGATCAAATAAGCAAAAATTATCTCGTGCCAAGTTACAAATCAAATTGGAACTAACGTCACCAAAAAATTAGGTCCAGACTTAGGAAACAATTTAACCAGCCAGTTTTCAAAAACACTGATTCAAATCACATTATCTTTTCCTGGTGGGCAGCTTTTACAAAAATTACTATTCCGACTAAGCTTTTGGCTAAAAATCTTGGCACATTAATTCTCTATCTTAATGAGAACACTAAAACAATTCTAGTAATTATTTATTGTGTTTTATTTATTTTATAATTGCGTTTTATTTTATTAACTTAACGTGTATTTTGAAGTCTCACATAAAATATTTGAACCCTTAGCTCAAACAGGTTTCTTCTTCAAATCAATAACTTTTCAAGTCGAATTTATACTTTTCCGTGTCCGTAAGCAAATGTCCGTAAAACAGCATGGAAAAACCGCTACAGATCCATACAACTATGATTTTTATCGCATTTATTAACATCTGCGTGTCTAACTTACAGGCCAGAAACTGGTGGTTAAGGTGGTAGTTTCGTTGTTTTTTTTACATCAGATTAGTTTTTTAAGACATTTAGCAAAGTAGGAATAAAAGTGCTGCAATTTTTCAAAATATCACCCAAAACTGTCCACTACAATATTTTGATCAGCGATAAAATCCCAAGTTAATTACTGGCTAACAGTACAGTAAGCCGAATGGTAGCTAATCTTAGCATTGAAATAAATCACCAAATAAAACAATGGGTCGTTTGTAATGTGGTTTAATGCAAGTATATTCTCCTTACTCATAGCGTATAAATCTATCTGAAAGATGTCACTGCGATTATGCCACTACCACCTTGACTGATATTTATTGTTTTGCAACAACAACAGAAATGTATGAAATAATTCCAATTAACGTTTTTGTTATCCATTTTATTCATATAAAATTTGTTTTTGACAATTGTCTGTAGAGTGTGCACTCAAATTCAGCTTAATACAAAAAAGTTCGATACTTCATTAAGCTGTAAAATGTCGCATTTAGTTTACAGTACATAGCTTAATTTCAATAACTTATCTATGTTTTTACAGGCCACAATATGCTTTATTAATCTTCTAGAAAGCTTTTCAGCTCAAATTTTTTGTCCAAACAAGTTAAGTAAATTACATGTTTTGGAGTATTGGAAAATTTGTCCCACAATTTCCGGCAGCAGGCCACCGCAATGAACTTTTAAATGACTACTCTGACACGGATTCGGAGCTACTTTACCTTCAGCTAGAATTTGAACAAAATTTGTGTTAGTCAGTGTCACAAATTTTTATGAGCCTTTTCATAAATTATATTAGCTGGATTAGATTAACTATATAGAGCCTTCAGTAACTCAACATAAGATTGGCTAAACTTTGGAAAATTTTGCAGAGCGGTTATTAAACCATCTGCTTGTAAACTTGCAGACTTGAAAAAATCTTATGAAGTTAAGTTAATCCTCTGTTGGGTTATGAAGTTAATCTCGTAAATCTAACCAGTTAATATTAGAAAACGTCCGTAAAATCTGGTTTATATTTGTGCTTATGCTTATCCGTGCTTTCCTATTGTTTTTGTGCTTCAAGAAAACTACCTGGAATAATGTGCCACCTTTTGCATGAAGAATGACCGGGTCAAGTCCAGTTTATATACAAAAATGAAGACCAAACGATTAATGTTTCACACTAGCTGACCGAAAATCGTTCTATTCCTTGTCTTCATGTCCTTAAGGACAAGTATGAACCGGGCTTAAGTGGCGGGGGCTACCTGAAAAGGTGAAAATTTTAGGTTCTCCGATTCGCTTCAAATTTGCACACAATGTAGCCCCAGGGAAGGCGCATCGCAGATGTAACAAACTGGAACCAATGCCAATTGCCAATTTTTTACTAGGGGCTCCCAAAATTTCAATTTTACGTGTAAATCATAGGCGCAAAAAAAGTTTCTTGTGGTTGCAAAGCGTCCCTTTACTCGAAATTTTTGTTAGCACTGACGAAGCTGATTTTTACATGATTCGATAGCCTAACGTCATATCTCAACCTTATGATCCATTTTTTTAAATTTTTGCCCATGGCCTGAGCTGTGAAGCCAAATGTAAAATCACTCAAATTTGGCGGGCCCAAAAAACGGCCAATTTTTCACCTTTCTTCCTCGATTTTAAAATTGAAAATACATATCAAAAATCCGGATCATACGATTTTGCGCTTACATGTGGGCTACTACTATGCCAAGTTTCAGCCTAATGTGGTTTGGGTTAGAACTGTCCAAGTAAGGGCTACTTTTAGTCTTCTGTGCGCACTTTTTGCCTATGTAAATACACTGACAAACGCACTGAACCAAAAGTGCACCTTCAAGCTTAATTGTTTTTTCTGAGGTTGGGGTGCCTTGGGGGAGTAACATATGTGAAAATAAGCAAAATTGGAGAACTTTCGTTTTTGACCTGGGTAGCCTCCCACCCCCCCCCTTAAGTTTACAGCAGTGCCTGATTTATTTTAGCCAAATATTAACCATAAAAGATTATATTTCAAAATTTCGTTTGCTTTTTGACAACTATGTTGCTTAATACTTTTGTTTTCAAAATATGAATCAAGTTTAGGAACAAGTATGAACCGGATTTTGAACTCATAGAAGAGCACTAATGATCCGAATGGCTCAGACAAGCATAAAAAATGCCGTCGCCAGGATTTTTGCTACTTTCAAAAGAATGGAGCAACCCACAGACTGTGACCAAATTAAATAAAGGCATTGAATATATCTACTTTGCTCACTAAAAAGTAAAAAGTTTCATATGTGATGAAAAGGTATACTCCCAATGAAGTTCCCTTCAAGTTCACGTTTTTTCATGTTTTTAGACTAATAAGAAGTAATAGGTTATGTTTGACCTAAAAATTATGAGAACTTATGGTGATTTTTAAAATTTTTCATAAATTCAAGTATAACCATAACTGTTATTACACTGTATTTGCTGTTTTTAACTTGTCTTTTGAGTTCACAAGATGCAAAACTGTGGGCAATAAATAAGTGTCGTGTACGCGAAAAGTATCAAGTAGCATGTACTAAATATTTTATAAGCTTATTAGCATAATTTTATTTACTTGACGCTTTTTTTTGAGGCTTGAGGCAAAAGCCAAAATGTATGATAGTTAAAACTAATTTTAAAGAAAGTTTAAGGAAAGTAGTAAACTCTAATGGGTTAAACCGCCATTTTTTCTTCTTACCTCACATTCTTAGGCTGTGTATTCGAAACTTTTTGAATTGGTCATAAATTTTCAGAAAGCCAGAATATAGAGTCGTTTTTGGGTTTTTTTGAAATAAACCTTTATTAGCATCTTGGGAGTTTCTTTTTTGGCATTTTTCCGCTTGACATATTTTACCGAACCAAAAACGTTCAAATTTCCTGACTAATACGTCGTTAATATGCTAAAAAAGTTCCTCCAAATATGTTCATGTAAATGCTTTTTAATCGAAAAACACTTAAATTTTGCCGGATGTTAAGACAAATCTCAGAAGTGGGAATAACTTAAAGTAATTCTAATCGTTTTTGCTATTCATTATATTGAATTGCAGATGAATTGAGCCAAATCGAACGTGTTTTTCTATTGTCTGTTCTGGTCCTTTTGCTATTTACTATTTAGCAAGTTTGAGTAATATATTGCCTGGAGGCTGTCTCTTGTGTTGTAAATAAAAAATAGGGCCCATGAAACTTGGGGGCGAGCGGCCCGGGTTTGATCCCCGACACCTGCATTTCTTTCTTTCAAAATAGATCGATTTTTTTTCTTTTAACACTAGATGAACAGCGAAAAAGTCGTTGTTGTTGTTGCTGTCAACTGTTGTTGCTGAGCTTACGTTACATCGCAATTTCAATTGAAAGCGTGTCACACGTTGAAAATTGTACGAAGATCAATACGCCCATATGTTTGACCAATAGATTGATTGATAATAAAATTATATGATTATTTCTAACAAGTCACCTGATTTCGCAGTTAGAATTGTGACAATTATTATAACATTTGTAATTTGGTGGTAACAAAATTTGGTTGATAATGTTATTGCTGAATCTCAAAACCGAAAACATTACTGAACAGTTTTCATTTCACATAGTTGCGGCAGGTGCTTTGCAATCAAAGTAATAATGAGAAGTGAGAACAACACAGCCTAAAGATGTAGACGCTACAGTTACTTGCTGACATTAGGTTTGGTTGGGCATCCGCTAAAAACTATCAGTAATCAATTAACAGTATCTGCGAATGATGGGTCCCGGTTTCATAAACAATGAATCGCGATTCATTAGTAACACTGGTGCAACATCAAAAATCGAGTATAACTTGGCGTTTACAAACTATTTCTGCTTGAAATTTTTATGACACGTAGCCAATATTTTACACCACGTGTGGTTTAAATCTCATAATAGTCAAGTTATCCAGTGAAAAGTATAGCTAACTTGAAGTCATTCATTAGTCGCAAATATTAGTGAATTTTTGAAGACCACTAATATTTACGAATATTTAGGACTAATGAATGACTTTGACTTAGCTAGACTTTTGTCTGCATCAAGCAAACGTAACAAAAGTTTACACACACATTATCAAACATATTGGCAATATGTCGTAAAAATTTCGAACAGAAGCTTTAAGTTAATGCAAAGTTACAACTTATTTTCTGGCTTACATCAGTGTTACTAATGAATCGCGATTCATTGTTTATGAAACCGGGCCCTAGGTCGATGTGATACATGGGCTCTTATGTACGGTTTAGTTATTGGTTGCCAACGAGCGTACATACAGCCCTGGGTTGGTTGGGGTCGTGGTCCCAATATTTTGCCCTGCATCCACCCCTATGCCCTATGCTTTCATTTTTTAAATGTCTGAGTCTTTTTCGTTAAACAACTTTAATTTACATATCGCTTATGTATGTACGTTACTTATTATTATTTGCATAATATGTCGCTGTCTTGCATATATATGGGACCGAAAATTTTTTTATTAAATATATATGTCTGTCATTTTTACGCGAAATGACGAAATAACGGCGACTTTTTAGGGTTTTGACAAGGTCATAAAACTTCAGTCGCTCTGAGCCCACTTGGAAGCGGTGAAGAACATTCCGCCATAACAAATTACAGTGATAGCAAACTAAACTTTTTCGGTGGGTGTGCTATAAACAAACAGCTAAAAGGTTTTTGGATACGGCACAAAAACATTGAGCTCTTTAGATTAAGCTGTTTATAGTTTTTGAAACTGTTTCATCTTTTTTCGTTTTTTTTTCTGTTTACATGCTTACTCATTTATACTTTTTACTTGTTTTACAATTTTTAAGTTTTTCATGTTTTTTCTATACACAATATACTCGCATATTTCTACTTTCAGGTGTCCATAAATTGCAAACATTAAATATTTATTTTCATCGGCGTTATTAAATTAAAGTGATAAAGTATATCATTCCACTTTGACTGCTATCTAATCTATATATCGATTATATTCCATTCTTGTTTGAATAAAAGATTTGTCTTGTACCACTCTCCGACTATATTCTGAGCTCAATAAATCCCATTTTGGATACGTCATTAAAACTAGACATCTCAAGTCCTTAATCTCTTTAATCCCCTAAATCCTGGTAATCCTGGAAGGTTCCAAAGTCTTTCCCACGGCCAAACGGAAACAGTCCCTCGCAGACGCCAACAGACTGCGGGCAAATGGACTAGCCAAGGGCGATCTGCCAAGGGGGGCTGAAAAAAGACTATTCGGAATCGGCAATGCCCCCGCCAGCATCGATGAATACACTGAGGAGGAGATGGACGAGTTTAGACAGGCTTTTAAAGTAGGCTGTGAATGTGATGTAGTTGGGGGATGGGGGGACCCCCGAGTAGAATGGATTGAGCAGATCTGATAAAACTTTGTTTTACTATTAACTATTCTCAATGTTGAGGTAGACTTACAAAATTTCGTACACAAGAGTGAAGTGTTACCAAAATTTGCTGTGCCAAATTTTATATGAATTCACAATCGATGTCATGTGTTATTGACACAACAAATTTTAATCTGACTCTGTTGATAACCCACTTTAGGAACTAACAGTTGGGATTATGCTGTGGTGGTTAGCATTCTCGACCTAGTTCGATAATCCAATAGTTGCCACTTTTGACACCATTATTATTCTAGTAATTGCTAGTAAACACTAAAGGTGGAATTCTAGAAGGGTGATTAACTTAGTCAGTGATTACGAGATAATCGCGCGTTTATCTTCAATTTATAAACGAGTGATTATCTTCAGACGAGGCTGTTTTCAGCGTGTAGAATTCGTAATGACAAAATTCTGTAGAACGTTGAGAAAGACAGTCATGATTCTGGAAGGCTGCTCAACTCCGTGGTTTATCTGCTGAAAAATTTCAATGGAAACTTAGACGAGCCTTATGGCAAGTCTAAGTTTACGGAAAATGGAATTTACTGAACCGATCAAGTCTAAGTTTACGGAAAATGGAATTTACTGAACCGATTTGCTTAAGTTTGGTACCAATGGATTTCTGTTGACCTCAGGACTTCAAAAATACAAGTTAAGAATGTTACATATTTTTAAAATTTAAATTTTACTGTTTTTCAAGATTTTAGTGTCTAGTTTTTTGGTGGTCCGAAACCACATTTGTTTCTGAAACAGTGCCGGTCACTCATAGGGACAAAAGTACGGTACTTTGAGCAGTCCAGTCCAGTCATTGGCTGGGATTTGATCCGTCACCACAGACGGAGCCTGCGTCACAGGGGCAGCTTTGTGGCAGGACTGTCACGCCTAGCCACTTGGCCACCGGCTCGCTTCACTCAGATACCTAAGGCATCTTCGTGAAGTAACAGATTCTGTGAAACATAAAGCCGACAAGTTTCACTAGTGTAAGATACTGCAATTTTTACTCTGGTGTAACAGTATGCGGGAAAGGGTTAAACGTCTGGAGAAAACAGCGATCCGCCTATTACTCATAGCCAAATACTAAACAGTATATTGTAAATAGCCGTTAGCAGCTGTTACAATTTTCAGCATATACTTCCGCTTACACACAATAGCCGTTTCAGATACACTTTTTAACTGAAATAGCCTTTTTCTGCTGCTGTCAGCATTGGCTATTTTATCACTTGTGCGGGTTTGACAAAGATATAGGTATGTGGCTCGCCTGAGTGAAACACCACCCTACGAAAGGTCAGGTGAGCCCGGCTGGTCCGGTCGGACCACATGTTTAGTCTGATACCCGCATAATTAATTAGCTGATTATTAAAATTAACTAATTATTAGTTTAACTATTTAGTTACTTTAATTTTATTATTTAACTAATTAGTTAAATTAATTAACTAATTATTAAAAATAGTTACTATTCAGAAAAATAAAACAAATGAATAAACACTTTGCTGGCTGAAAACTAAATGCTGCTAAAAGATAATCACTGACAAAAAGATAATCACTGCTTTATCAGTCTTCCAGAATAGCGTTTAGTCAGCGTTTAAATACTTGATTAGTTAATCACTCGTTTTAGAGCGTTTTCAATACAAAAAATCGGCTGACCAGCTAGTTTGCATTAAAACACACACACTCAGATATACGTAAATAGAAAATGTTCTAGAATGCTGACCAAGATAGTCAGGGATAGCGAGCGTTTAGTCAGTCGCTAGTCACCCTTCTAGAAATCCCACCTGAATTTATTAGTCAATTTAATTGATATGCAATGTGCAAAATAACTACTTAATTAAACTATTCATCTACTTTCTTATTCCGTTAAAAATACTTAAATGCTTAAAAACTAACTACAATGTGAGGTTAGAGTTATTTTTTAGATGTTCGACAAAGACGGCAACGGTACCATCAGCACCAAAGAGTTAGGCGTAGCCATGAGAACTCTGGGACTGAACCCGACCGAAGATGAATTGATCAATATAATCAATGAATTCGACGTGGATGGAAACGGGAAGATCGATTTCGAGGAGTTCTGCAAAATGATGAAAGTGATGAATAAAGAAACGGATCAGGAACTGATTCGGATGGCCTTCAAAGTTTTCGATAAAGTAAACTTTCTTTGTCTTCCTAAAACTATGCAATGCTGTATTGTAAATGAGAGAAAAGGGATTACGAGACTTGGAGCCTGTGGTGTAGTGGTTAGCATTCGTTACGTCGACGGGAGCGGCTTGGGTTCGATTCCAGGTGCCTATTTAATTCCATGAAATGTGAGGCGCCCTTTTTCGTTCAACACTAGAATAGTGGAAACCATAGACATTTTATTGTAGAGCACATGTTTCTAACTTAACATTTAAAGTATTCTCGCCACCAGCATTCTACCAATTAATTCGTATTAAACCTTATCTTACTTGTAAGGCCAACAATGACCATTATCACTCACCTAAATGCCAATTTAATTGTATCAAATATTCACTGGAGCACTAGCACCAAAGTATGCAGAATAGTTCAAGAATACGAATGGCTCGAGAATAAAATCAATTTTCACTGCACCAACATATTTTTCAGGACGGGAACGGGTACATCACAGCTCAGGAGTTTCGCTACTTCATGACGACGATGGGCGAACGACTGACGGACGAAGAAGTGGACGAGATTATCGAGGAGGTGGACGCGGACGGAGACCAGCAGATAAACTACGAGGAGTTCGTCAAAATGGTTGCACCCATTGTGTCCGACCGGTCCGCAGGGTCCAACCAGCCTGGGCAGACCTATCCCACGCAACAGCAATAATCCATGGCTGATGATGATAATGATGATGATAATGATGATGATAATGATGATGATGATGATGGTTTTTAGGGGAAATTGGAGCAAAGCTGGTAATAAATAGAATTCCACAGCTATTGGGTAGATTGGGCACAACTAAAACTGGCAGTTTATTGGAATTGACTCAAGATTAATGTATTTTTTGTATAAAACGGTTACCGCATTATGCAGATTTTAGATACTTGATCTTATATTTTAAGCAATACAATGCGTACTTGTGGGTTTTAGATTTAGTACGTCGAAGCTATTAAATTGACTTTGGTTTTACACATACAAAATAATAGTTTTTGTATTACGGGTTGCCCGGCTTTTGCAATGATTTGAAAGAGCTATTTCTCACTCTTTACAATTTCAAATTGCATGCAGCCATCCTATTTTCAAAATTGAAAACTTAAGCAGCAAATTTGATTCAGTGGATTTAATCTAGCTTTTCAAAAAGTAAAAAAATCAAGAACCACAAAATTAACGTAATTTTCTAAATTTTTGGTTTAATATGGATTGTATTTGATATTGCAGTTGTTTTTGACATTATTTATTTCTACGTTTTTTAATGTTTTATTATTTTACCATTGTGCATATTTATTTTTTATTTATTTTTTACATGATATGCAGTTGACTACATTTGTACCTAATAAAGTAATTTCCCTGACATATCGGTGATTTAAAACCTTTTTAAAAACCTGGTTCTATAATGTTTAACTCATTTAACAATTTGTTTTTCTCAAGACATTGGCTGAAATATATACTGTCCACAAAAAAACCTAGGCTTCACATTTTTGTGCATTTTTGATTGATTTCAAGTTTACACTGTTTTAGGGCGTGCTGCTTAGTCTTTCAGATAGTGACGCCAAATAGTGACTGCTGGTTTGGAAAGTTGACCAATTTTTTTATTATTTTTACATTTTTGCCCTTTTGTTGTGTTGCTGTCAAGTTTCCTAAAAAACTATATAAGTCTATTCATGCATAACATTAAAAAATGGTAACGTGATTTTTCATTTTAATATCGTGCATTAAATTTTCAAGCATAATTTTATTAAACTGAAATAGTATAGGAATGGTTTTTTGTTTGATCTATTGCAAACAGTCAAATAAGAAAATCTAGATTTAGACAATCTGAATGGCCCATTTCAGCATTGGCTGAATCCATATTTCTTATTTTCTTTTATAAGCCACGACTGTGCACTTCACAATCGTGCAACAACTGCAAAGACTCGCCGTCATTAAGACTACTGTAATTTGCATTTTTTTATTTATACGAAAAAGAAGAAACTGCTTAATACAAAAGAATTGACTGTGTTCAAATATCACGTTTATGAAGTGCCCTGTAACATGACTAATATTGTAACCAATATTTTGGTTTTATACTATGCGTATGGTCCCTCCTACGTTGCACTTCCAACCTACTGTTGTGACTGTGATTATCGCATTATTTAGTAAATCATACTTCCTTTGTTTTTTTGCCCACTAAATTGGTATGCTATGCTAGCATTCGCTTTTTCTTTGTGTTAAAGTATAATACAGGCTACAAATTCTTTTGGCCAAAACATGACTACATATGTGTATTTCATTTATATCTACATACCTAATACCTCATAAAGAGAATGCTTATGTTTAAGTTAGGGCAGATGTTTTCCCGCCCCCTAGGGAACAAGTATGGTGCCCCCGCGTATATACTACATTCAGATTTTCATTCTCCTACGTTATGTCAGGTAGGTCAATTTTCCAGTGTTAATTAACAC
>JASANF010005654.1:0-92380 GCA_030248245.1 Trissonchulus sp. WLG1_4
GTTCGTATTCAGTGAAGATAATCAAACAAACATAACCAACACCAAAGCACAAACAATACAGCCATAAAATAAATACAAAAATACAATCAAATTACAATCATACATGTAAGAGAGGGATGCTCTCAAATTCAGGAGAATGGTCTAGAAATTGGTAAAAACGGAATTTTATTCAAATATTTCGACAAATTAAAAGTGTTTTTGGTCATTTAGGGCGAAAGGGTCCCCAAAATTTGGGCGGAGAGGTACCCCGTCTAAAACCATGACACCGTCCCATATTACATGTATGAATGAATGAACAGATAATAAAATTACAACACCAACAATAGTAAAAAAAACATACGCACAATTCATAGCAGCAAAAATCAATGTTAAATTTAACCGCAAGTTCGCAAACCAAAAATAAGAAAAACGAGCACAACACAGCTGTAGCAGAAAATATGGAAAAAAACTTGAACTAAACTACAAGAGCTACAACCTAATGAAACATTCAGAAAAATGAGATATGTTGCAACAAAAATTTTACAATGAGGAGAAAATTTCTCTGTTAAATTTAAAGCAATATTATTAACAGCTGATAGCATTAGATGATCTAATCTAATTTGCATAATTATTGATTAAATAGATCAAGCAATCACACTGAAATCGCAACTGCGGCACCAAAAATGTCGCGAAAAAATAATTAGTCACGCAAGCTAAGAATATGCACAACGCAAGCACAAGCGGTAAGATGCTATTATAAAGACGTGTAAATACATGATGTGTATGCGTTAAACCTAGTTCATATATACTTGTCCGTAAGCGTGTCCGCTTGTCCATAACATTAAATAGCAGTTAACAGCCAATTATTGTTGGTCTGTAAGCAAGACCAGCGGAATAGCGGATGTCTATAAAAAATGTACAAAATCATAGTTGTATTTGTAGTGGGTTTTTTTCTGTGCTGGCTTACGGACAATTTCTTACGGACACGGACACGGTCAAACCATGAACTTGGGATTAGACTGCTACAGTGGTTTCATACCGGTTGTGCTCTGAGGCGGCGCCGGCTCGACCTTGGACGGAGGGGCGAACCAATTCCACGCTACAAAAAGTCCACAACCAACATACGCCGGCCAACACACACACAGACCATACATACATTTACACAGGCAGTGCCAGATCAAGGATAGTCGCCCCCCCCCCCCCCCCGAATGTTTAAACAGTGAAATTGTACAAAAGGGTTCCCCCACTGCTTTTTTATGATGCGGTCAAAAATTATTTTGCGGCCAGAGAAATTGAACAAAAATTTTAAAAAAAATTTCGCCGCCCCCTCACCTTATCCTAGATTCGCCTCTGTCTAACATAAAGAGCCTCGGGGTGGGGGTGAAGTATTCAAAACTTTTTCGAGTATATAGTTTCATTCACGAAACTGTTTCAAACTGAATTTTTGGGTAACAAAATCAAGATTTGGGCAATTATTGTGATTTTGTCCGAGGCTACATGATGTGTGCTTATGTTATTGGATTATTTTTTTCAGAAATAACTGGCAAAACTGGTGGCGCAGTTTGTACCCGGGTACCCAAGAGCCCTAGGTGCAACAGCATGAAAACCGGCAATTTTTGCGGTCTGCAATAAGTGCAGACTACGTTTTGCTAAAGCCCAGTTCATACTTGTCCTTAAGAACATAGGGACAGGGACAAGGACAATTTTTGGTCAGCTATTCTACAGCATTCATAAATTTTTCCGTCTAATTTTTCGCGTAGGAACTGGACATGAACCAAACTTCCTTCGTGCGAAAAATTAGCCCATTTGGTGACGTAGTTTTCTTGGAACTGCTCAAGGACAAAACGACAAGCATAAGGACAAGTATGAACCTGGCTTTAGAATGACAGCATGAGTGTTGTTGCAATATGCCACTGAAATTGTATAACTCAACAGTCAATATTCGTTCTTATCAAAAACGGCTCTCCCCATTACCTTCACGGTCCCATCATAGTGACGAATTTCCCCGTTCCCAAAACATTTCGCTACATTCTAGTTTTGGACAATTTGAACTGAAAACACAACCCCTCAGCTGCCCATGTCGTATCTTATTCATCTTTCCTTAATTTTTTGTTCCTATATAAATCCCTAAAACCCTATTCAAACACGAACTACACATTAAAAAGACATTGAAAAACAAACAAAGAAAAAATAAACAGCTAAACATAAAATTAAAGTAGAGTGAAAAAATATAATGCAGACAAAACGAAATAAACAAACACTGAAACAAAAAAACTGAACGAGTATTAATTAACCCACAAAAATATTTTGCAACTTACTATTCATTCATGTATATGTCAATTTAGCTGGTTAGTGTTGATGTAAAAAAGTACTTCAATTCCAGACTATTTTAAAGATATTTTAAACACACTAAAATTTCACTATTAGATAAATGGGCGACAAAAGAAATGTTTTTTCTAAAAGGGTAATGAATGTAATACAATGTTTTTATAACTTTGTCGGCTGAACGGACACATAATTGCTGTATTATGAACAGAGTCTTATTTCCAGACCATTAACAGCGTACGTGGAACATACTTTTGCTGTAGCTGACTGGAAAGTGATCTGTAGAAAGACGAGTAGTGCTCTTGATGCCCACGAGCAACGGACTGCCGCGTCTAAACAAGTAAGAGCACTGCTGCGATTAAATTAATTAGATTAACTGAAACTGGCATATTTTTAGTGGGGCGGGGGCTGGGGGGCGCGCCCCCCCATTTTGAGCCCCCCATTTCAGATGGGGTGCCCCCCATCGCCCGAAATTTTTTGCCGAAGGAGTAGCTAGTAGTGGCAAATGGTGGCTAGCAGTGGGTTTTAGCGACTTTTTGGTTGTAACAATGTCGTGTTGGTCGAGTTTTCGGGTCCTTTTTTGCTAAATTTTGTATCGGTGTATCTATAATAACTTAACATTTAACGTATAAGAACCATTTTTTCGCCTAAAAATAGTGTTTTATCGGGAATTTGGTGCGCCCCCCCCCCCATAAAATTTGGCCTGAAAATATGCCAGTGAAATAACTCGTTTAAGCCCGTCTGGGCATATGCTGGCGCATTTTCAGGCTAAATTTCATGAGGAGGGTGCCTCCCATCTATGGAAGGGGAAGGGAGGCTGGCATATATTTAGTTGGGGGTGGGGCTTGGGAGGGGGCGCCCCCCATTTGGTCCGGAGCCCCCCCATTTCAGATGGGGTGCTTCCCATAGCCCAAAATTTTTTCCAGAAGGACGTTTTAGCGAATTTTTAGCTGTAGCAATGTCGTGTTTGTCGGGTTTTTGAGTCCTTTTTCGCTAAATTTAGTATTAGCGTAGCTATAATAACGTATGAAAACGTAACATTTAACGTATAATAACCATTTTTTCCTGTAAAAATAGTGTTTTATCGCGAAATTGATGCGTCCCCCCATTTTTGTCGATGCCCCCCCCCCCCCCATAAAATTTTGCCTAAAACAATGACAGGGAGGAACCAAGAAAAAGGAAGGGGCTCCCATTGTCCCCCTAGACAAATTTTTTTCGTGTAAATGTGTTGTTTTCATACTGGAATAATGTTTCGCTGATACTGCATTTAACAAAAAAGGCCATAAAAACCACACCACAGAGACGTAGCTACCGTATTAAAAACGTTAAAACTTCGTTGTAAAAAAATCTTGGCCGTCGAGGGGGGCGCAAGCAAAATTCTCGTAGTAGCAACTTGATAGCACGAAAACAACTGCCAATTGTCTGCCACACATTTCTCACCTAGCTGCCACAATTTCACCCGGAAAACGTTTGCTTTTCACCACAATGGCAAAGGCTCCTTCCTGAAAACAAAGGCGCAAGAATACACTTTCAGTTCAGACTAATAGTCAGCACTAAACCTTTCCGATTAGAACCAAACATTTTCTATATCTGCCCTACTAAAACACAACTACTGAAATTTAAAAAGGCTAATATAAACTCTAATCTTTAGCATAAAATCCTGTGAATTTTTCCAAAGTTATTTCAGCGGATTAAATTTACAACGCATTAGGTTATTAACAATTACACAACAAAAAGTCATACGAAGGGAAACTGCAAGATAATCCAATCTAAATTTAAACACAATTTCACATAAGAATTAGTTTCAATCTACTCTGATATTATGACATTAAATAAATTTCAATCTAATCTTATATTATGGCAATTATTTTCAATCTAAAATCTAATCTAATCTAATCCGCTTAATCTATACCAGCTGCAGGATGACTTGTTCCACGAGCTGTCTGAAGGGGAGGGCGGGGTGTCGGTCGTGGATGTGCCGGACGAATTTCACAATCACCTCCGTATCCGTTTCGCTCTCGAACACCAGACCCTTGCCCTCCTTAAACATTAACACAACAGGTTCCGTTGCCGGCCATTAAGTCTGACAAAAACATAAATGTGCCACTTTACTTGATTTTAGTGGCGTGCGTGACTTCTGCGACTACTTGCTGTAGGTACTCTTGATGTTGATAGTCAAAATATCTTCTTTTCGTAACCAAATCACATGTTTCGTTTTCTCAAGTGGTGCAACTATTTTTTGTCAGACTGTAGAATGGCATGCCCAACAACAATGGCAAATTTGAAACAGAACAAAAAAAGCCCAGAGCATGCAACATGCAACGCGGTCCACAATTTTGGTAGCCTCAATAGCCAAAGTTTGAAAGCCTCAGCCTGTGATGGACCAAAAATGACCAAAATTATCTAAAATGTCGTTGTTTAGTACCCATTTTTGCCCAGAAATTAGAGACCGCCGAGGGGCTCTCGATTTTTTGGAATCGATTAAGGCCCATTGGGTAAGTACCGATACCGAAGACAGTGGGACACTACACAGCCCGACATTAATAAATTTATTTTGGCAATGAACTGACAACAGAACAAGGAAGGGCTCAAAAGCACCAAGATACAAGGCCCCTTACCAAATACCGCCGAATATCATTGTAGTTGGTCAGAATGCCGTTGTGAACCACCACAAAGTCTGCAAACAAAAAAATCCATAAAAAACTGTAAATAAAAAGTTAAATTAACAAAAAAAGTGTCCCACCCTAACCCTAAAATTTTCTGTCTACGTCAAAGTGAATATAAATGAATATTTCCCTAACCCTAACCCAAGCAGTTCTGTCCACGACAAAGTGAATTAAATAAAAAATTTAGTTTACCCTCTAACCCTAAACATTCCTGTCTAAGACAAAGTGAATTTAAATACAAAACTATTGCAGACCATTGGTTTTGTCGGATCTCTGAGGATGCGAGTTGACCCAGTTGGGTTGCCCATGGGTTGCCCAGCGAGTGTGCGCGATGCCGCAGTGAACGTCGAACACTTTGTCAAAATCCAACTCAGTGTTTCCTGAAGCAAATAAAAACCATTTTAGTTGCCTTGCATGTTTTCGGTGGTTGCCGATTTTTGCTAATCAAAAGGCAACCCATTATCGCATTATCGTTTTCTGGTTTAATTATTTTATTTTTTAACCACACACAGCTCCTCCCAAGTTTTCGCTCTACATGGACTGATCAGCTTTATTACGGCTGAAAAAAAGTTTTCATGTTAGAGATTTTCAAAGTTTTTTTTGACAAGAAAAGCTCCCATAATATTCATCGCTGAAATTTGCTCTTGTCCTGCGGGTTCAGCAATTTGTCGTTCATACTTCATACATTTTTCGTTATTCACAACATGATAGCAGCTATTTTTTTCATTTATATATATACGTACGTATATTATGATATACACGTATATTTATACTTTAGTGATATACATACGTAATATAATAGCTGGCGGTTACACGTAGATGAATATCCTGTTTAAATTTCCAAAAAGCTAATTGATCATGCTATGTGACATGTGAAAACAAATAGTTGTGGTAGGGTTGCACGATCGGTGACTGTTATTTACATAAGTGCCTGGGAAACAAGAAAACACGAACAGGTGTGTTTCGCTTGAATAACACTAACAGCCCACACACACACACACATACACACACAATGTGTGTGCGTGTGTGTGTGAAACAAAAAGTATCTATTACGTAACAGACAAAAAACTTAATATGCGTCTTTCTGACAAGTGTATTTTACAAACAATGAACATGATGACATAAGTGCCCGGATATATAGTCTAAATACTATACGGACAGAGCAGGTCCGCTTAAAATATATGGAGAATGTAACCATACATCGGCGTGGGGGGTATTTCACCATAATGTTCTGAAGGTAGCTCACGACGCCAAAATCGGTGGGAAAACACGTGGAAAACTTGCTACGCACCCCCCCCCCCCCGAATCAGCTATATAGCTGCCCACGTACGAACGTAACGGGCTCAAAATTTGTGGGGGGGGGTCATCTCCGACCAAATTTTGGGTACCGTCCTTCTCATCTGGTTGACCAAAAAAATCCAAAATTTGCAAATTAAAAAAACGGGATCTATATTGAGATGAGGCCAACTGACCCATGATTTCGTCCTCCAAGGCCTTCACTTTCCCGGCTCGTTTCAGGAGAATCACATCGTTCTCTTTGGTGTCGCCGTCCACGGCAATGCCTGCAAAAAAAAGCAAAAATGCAAAAAAACTGCAAAAAACAAAAATATACAATACTTATTAATTGATTAAATTAATTAAAATCTCATCAATTCATCGCAATTTATAAAATCTCATATTGATACTATTGATTACTAATATGTTTGTCATTTATAAATTATATATATTTGTAAATTTGTAAATACTAGATTAAAACAGATGTGTTTCACATTTATATACGCATCAGTTACGCACACCACGGGAAACAATACAATATACTGCAGGTAGTTTATACGGTATATACAAAGTTAAAGCTATATATATAACTACCGGCCGAGTCGTATCCCCTGTACTCCAATCGATGCAAGCCTTGCATCAGCACCTCGATGATTTCCCGGCGCGATCTCGGCGTTAGAAAGTTGAGATAGGCAAAAATGCCTACAACAAAACACACCGACACAGGTGACAACAAATTAGGCAAACCTTCAGTCACCTCACCTTTCAGGATATTTTCGTCATGCTTTAGAGCTAAAGTTTAGCTAGACCTTAAATTGAAGCCAATCATTCTGAAGCCTGATCTGCTTATCATACTTGTACGTAAGGGTGTTCGTTGATCGTTCACAAACAATCTAGACAACTTGAACTTGTGCAGTTGCATTACTGTACTTAGTACTACTGTTAAATATATAAATACTGCACAATCCTACAATACTTGCAGGTTGCAGCATTCCTCGCATTGGGCTATATATATATATATATATATATATATATATATATATATATATATATATGTATATATATATATATATTATATATATGTATATATATATATATTAGGGATGTCGCGGATATCCGCATCCGCATCCGCATCCGCGGATGATCCGCAACTTTTTGACATCCGCATCCGCATCCGCATCCGCAAAAATTTAATGCGGATGTGCGGATGTTGCAGATTCGGCAAAAATTACTAAAAATGTAGAAAATCAGACGGCAATTTTGATTTTTGTGCATGTATATACCGATATTTTTGCTCTTAAAACGGTGGATTGATACTTTATTCTAGGCTTTTTCTCCTCATTGTTGGTTGCAATTCGCTCTTTTCTAAAGTAGGCTTCACAAATATTTGATATTGCGGGCATATTCTAACTGAATTTTGCATGTTTGAGAGAGACTAGTCTAGAAACTTGTAAAGCAATAATTGTCAAAACAATATTATTGGTTTTTAACTTGCATGCTTTCGTAGATTAAAAAGAATAGACAAAGTATATACGTATAGTGATTATACACCAACCAAAACCAAAAGCATCAAGTAACCAGAGGGTCACGCCGATAGCCTTTGAGTTGGCATAAAGTTAACCAATATATAGCGTTTTAAACAAACTGTTGATGGCGGCGCATGGCTTAGAAGATATATATGTATAATGAATGCACAACTTTGATACAAACTGTTTTATCTAAGCCTCATTTCTTCATTCCTCATTTCATTCTTGCATTCATACTTGCTATTTTTAGTGTATTATGTATTTTCGGTGAAAATTTTTTCAAAAATTTGGCTCATAACTTGTTTAGAACGTATTCTAAAAAGATCCGCATCCGCATCCGCATCCGCGCGGATGTCAGAAGTCAACATCCGCATCCGCATCCGCATCCGCGGATGTCAAAAAAGTGACATCCGCGACATCCCTAATATATATATATATATATATATATATATATATATATTAGGGTTAGACCGAGCCGGGAATTTCGGTGCCGAGCCGAGCCGAGCCGAGCCGGCCGGCTCGGCATGCCGAGCCGAGCCGAGCCGAGCCGGCCGGCTCGGCCTGCCGGGCCGAGGCGAGCCGAGCCGGCGGGGTATGGGTAATTTTGGGGTTTATAAAAAGTTAATCGTGCGCTCCGGGAATCAATGTTTTGGGGCACAACTTTTTTTAAGTGACAAATCTTGACTTATGTCAAGAAGCAAGGAAGATTAGAGCTTTTATTTGATACTCATGCAGTTGGAGGGGATGGGGGAAGCTCCTTTCTAAATTCAGAAACAGCCGAGGGCATACATGTATGAGGTGGGGGGAAATTTTTAGAAAATTTTGCAAAATTTAGTGTATTTTTGGTCGATCTGGGGGGGTAGGGTCCCCAAAATTTGGCCGGAGAGGCCCCCTATAAATTTTGACCCCGTTACATGTATGGCCGAGGGATTCGGGCCGCCAGTGGTGAAATGCGAAGAGAATTAAGCCACAGATGGCCACAGGGTCTGGGGGCGGTGGCCCCCAGGAAAAAATGGAGATTTTTGAAATTTTTAGGCAGAATTTAGTCAACTGGAGACGTATCGAAATATTTTCCGACAAGAAAAGTAAAACAAAACATGGGAACATCATATCAGACAGTATATATATTACACAAGTAAGTTCAGCAGAATGTACTCTTGCAGACATGCATTGGCTTTGATAAAAGATAATATCAATGAATAGTAAGCCACAAAATTGCAGGGGTCTGGGGGCGGCAGCCCCCAGAAGAAAGTGAGAATTTTTTGAATTTTAGGCCAAATTTGGTCAATTGGAGACTTATCAGAAATTTTTTTCGGCCGGGCGATAAAACCCAAAGGGGGCCCTTTTGGGGACCCTTGATTACGGGAGTGGGGTACCCTAAATGTTTGCTACTTTTGGTGGCAAACTGCAAATTGTGCGAAAAATTCATCAGTTTTCATATCGATAGCTACACAATGACGTCGACAAAAGGATGAAACTTGAACGTACAGGAAAACCAGTAAATCTGAATTTTCTGTAGAATTAGCCAGTAACATTTTTTCAGATAACATTCAAAGTCTCTGAATTCTGGGTTAAAAGTATCTGAACTTTGCCTGAATTATTATGAAATTCCACTGAAAGTCTGTAAAATGCTGGAAATTGTAAAGAACATCTGAAAAATGTGTAACTGAAAAAATTTCACAGAAAATTGAGGTTCCTGAATAGGGCCCGTTTTTTTGACGTCCATTTTCGCCACGACGCCGGCTTTGTCCAACAATTTTACTATATGTATGTATATTTATACAATAAATTTTTTCACTTTTACTATATGCATCTGAAGAACCATGGAATATTGCTTATCTTCCCACCGCTTTTTCAGCTATTTTGTGCAACGGGCGCCAGAGTTAAAAAATTGAAAAATTTACTAAGCTTTTGGATATTACAATGCGGACAGCAAATTTATTAAAAATGTCGTTTTTGCAATGATATAATAAATTTGACACAAAACAGCATATTTGGCAAACAAATTGCGCCTAATACACACATATTCTTACATGCAGTAATTCCAATAAAAAATTTGTAGGGCGGCCGCCCGACCCCCGGGATATACCGGTATGAGAGAGTGGTTTATTAACGGAAAAACATAAAAACAGTATATACAGCTCTAGCTGTTTGGATTCTGGGAAGAGTTTTTAAACTTTCGAAAGTTAGTTCTTGAAAATTCTCGGCTGTCTCAGCTCTCGGCCTGGCTCGGCAAAATTGCCGAGCCAAAGGCAATTTTCCGAGCCGAGCCGAGCCGGCCGGCTCGGCAGCCGAGCCGAGCCGAGCCGAGCCAGCGGTCTATCCCTAACACACACACACACACACACACACACACACACACACACACACACACATATTAGCGATCGGCCGGAGCCTCCGGCTCCGGCTCCGGCTCCGGCTCCGGCTCCGGCCGGATTTGGCCCCTCCGGCTCCGGCTCCGGCTCCGGCCGGAGCCATCCGAAAATTAGCCGGATGCTGAACCGGAGGTAAATTCTCTGAGCGACCCATAGTCATCTAGATTGCAGTAAGAGTGGCAAGGGTCCCCCCTTTGGTTTTATCGCCCGGCAGAAAAAATTTCTGATACGTCTCCAATTGACCAAATTTGATCAAAAAATTCCCGACTTTTTTTCCTGGGGTCTGCCGCCCCCATACCCCTCGCACTCTGTTGGTTTGTGTTCCTTGTTATTATCTTTCATCAAAGCCTATACATGTCTACAAGAGTATAACATACTAATAATAATATTATTAGCTTATGCTGAATCTAAATTCTCTGAGCGACTCATACTCATCTAGATTGCAGTAAGAGTGGCATGTGGCAATGGTCCCCCCCTTTGATTTTATCACCCGGCCGGAAAAAGATTTCCGCCACGTCCAAAATGGCAAAATGTAACAAATTTGGACTAAAAATGCATAATTTTTTCTGGGGTGTGCCGCCCCCAGAGTCCCAGACCCCTGCCATACCGTGACTATGTTTTCCTGTCGGCTAATGGCTAGGGACCTCTGGACTCCCACATTTGGTGCTTGCCAATGCATGAATACACAAGTACATTAGGCTGCATTTAGTTGTGTAATACTCTGTCCGATCCGATGTTCCCATCTTTAGTTTTATTTTCTTGTCGTAAATTATTTGATACATCTCCAATTGACCAAATTTGGTCTAAAAATTGGAAAAATCGCTAGTTTTTTCCTGGGGCTGCCGACCCTAGACCCCTGCAACTTTGTGATTCAATGTTCCTCGCTTTTGTGTTTCATTTCAGCATCTGTATGTGGGTGCACTGTGCACTATTTATTTGCTTAAAACACTGTTTCGTGTTCTTTTATGTGTTTTATCGTAGCACAAATGACATTTCTAGTGAATTTGAGGCAGGGTTTTTTGTCAAAAATGGCGTCATTTTCAGAATAAAACTTTATGACGATGAATAGAACTTGATAATAAAAAAGAAAATAAAAATGACGAAGCTTTGACGAAAGTTGAGCAAATATTGACGCTGTTTTGACCAAATTTGGCCTAAAAATTGAAAAAATCTCATTTTTTTCTGGGGGCTGCCGCCCCCACACCGCTGCAACTTATATAGTGGTTTACTTTTCTTCGTTAATAACTTTAACCAAAGCTTTTGCATGACGTTCTGCTTCTTACGTGATTTGCATTTAATTTCCCGGGTCGAAAAAATTTTTGATACGTCTCCATTTGACCAAGTTTGGCCTAAAAACTGAAAAATTCTCCAATTTTGCTATATCGTTAGCTTCTGGACCCTTCTCCCCCCCACCGGTCCCACCATTTTTGTAATTTCGGTGTTTGGAGGTCCCATTTTACGTTCGATTAGCATTAGCATTTTGCAATCGATTATTCGAAATAACGAAACATGTGTCGTTTTTTGCGTTAAAAGCGAACATAAGTGCATAGTGCTTTTTAACATGTTTCAAAATAAAAAAGTCATCCCCCCGAAATTTTTTCGTGGCTACGCCACTGCCACTGCATACACGTATACAATTTTTGGCCATTATGATGAAATCGTTGTAAACATATCGTAAGGTCGAGAAAAAGATGGATGATAGATTTTTATTAAACATTAGAAAATTTTTCATCATAAGGGTATAAATTTCGACCTAGCTCCGGCTCCGGCTCCGGCTCCGGCAAATTAATTTACCTCCGGCTCCGGCTCCGGCCGGAGCAAAAATCCTGCCTCCGTCCGTTCGCTAATATATATATATATATATATATACTATGAGTAAATCGGTATGAGTAACGCTACGGGAATCAATAAGTTATCTGTTAGTGCGAATATTATTGAAAAGTAACGTGTCCGTCTAAGCCTAGTTCATAGTAGTCCGGAAGTGTCCGTAGTTGTCCGTGTCCGAGTCTGTGTCCGTGTCCGGAAGGTTGTCCGTAGCGTTTGTCCGTGTCCGTGTCCGTAAGCAGCATTAATTCATACTTCTACGGACACGCTACGGACAGTGCGTATGCATATAAAATAACGCCTATACATTCTGCAGCGTACCAAGCGTGTGAGAAAGCAACTTTCAAAAAATCAATAAAAACGTTCTAAGCACACTAAAATGCAGCTACTGAGCTCATATTACGAACAATTTAATAAAATTTTGCAACCCGCGGAGGAATTTTATGTGTACGCAAACTCACGCGACTAATAAAGCTTTTATTTGATTGGCTGGTTGCTTACGGACACGGACAAAAGTTGAACTGAATTCAACTTGTCTTCCGGACATCCGGACAGCCTTTACGGACACTCTCGGACAACTTGTTACGGACATCCGGACAAGTGTGAATTAAAATACTCTTACGGACACGGACACGGACAGCCCTTACGGACAACTATGAACCGGGCTTAAAACCTAATCCAAGATACGCCTGATTGATAATATGCAAAAGACCGCTTGTAAATTGGTTTAGTAATTGTTGCAAAATATAACAGTAGCTGCGAAAACGTAACTAACACCTTACGAAGGCTACATGTATAAGTGAAAATTTTAGGTTCTCCGATTTGCTTCAAATTTACACACGTTGTAGCCCCCGTGAAGGCGCATCGCAGATGTAAAAAACTGGAACCAAAGCTATCGCCAATTTTTGACTAGGGACTCCAAAAAATTCAACTTTACGTGTAAATCATAGGTGTCACGAAACGTTTTTGTGTGCACAAAGCGTCCCTTCACCCGAAATTCTTGTTAGCACTGACGAAGTTGATTGCATATATGTATGAGGGGGGAATGGGGGGTCCCCCCCCCAAAAAAAAAATCGGGGACCCGGGGGGAGGGTCCTTAAAATTTGGGCAAAATTTAGAAAAAATGGCACTTTTTGGCCAAATTTTTAGAAAATTTTGCAAAATTAAGGGTATTTTTGGTTGATCTGGGGGGGAGGGTCCCCAAAATTTCGCCGGAGAGGCCCCCCCAAAATTTTGACCCCGTTACATGTATGGTTGATTGTCACATGATTCGATAACCTAATGTCATATCTCACCCTCTATGATCCATTGGCGTGTGCAGTGACGCCAAATGTAAAGTCACTCAAATTGGGCAGGCCCAAAATATGGCTATTTTTTCACACTTTCCCAGGATTTTAGATTTGAAACTACATATCAAAAATCAGGATCCTACGATTTTGCGCACATGTGGGCCAGTGGTATGCCAAGTTTCAGTTTGATTGACTATATCTGGTCTGTGCTAGACCTGTCCTACTAACCGCTATTGATCGGCTTTTTTGCGCACTTTTGTCTTTAAAACACTGACAGACGCCCTGAACTAAAAGTGCACCTTCAAGCTTAATTGTTCTTATCTGAGGTAAAAAGAGCAAAATTGGAGAACTTTGATTTTTGACCTGGGTAGTCCACGCCCCTTAATGCGGGTTCACTCTGAAATCCATCACTGACTTACGTTGTTCCTTGGCTTGTTTATCCTTTTGCTTCTTTCGTTTCCTCACTTCGTTGGTTGGGGGGGCTGACGAATCGCCCACAAATGTTTGCTGCTCCACTGCGTCTGGAAAGGAGGTTTCAACCGTCGGCTCTGGAAATAAGAAATGAAACTAAATTCTAATGTTGATGTTTTTGAATTATAGAATCCTTGCAATCAATGCTATCAAACTGCGATGGTCCCAGGGGGTGGCGGGCGCCCTCCCCGAAAATTTTACACAAGGTTCCTCTCTTTGGTTTTTATGGCCCGGACAAAAAAGTTCCGTTACGTCTCAAATAATTGACTAAACTTGGCCTGGCTATAAAATGAATAACTTCTCCAATTTTTTTCTTGGGGGTGCCGCCTCTAGAACCCTGCGTCTCTGTAATGAAGCGTTCTTTGGTTTTATTTTTCATGAAAGTATATCCATGTGTATTTGGCTGCACTGTGCGCAATTTGATTACTGTTTTATGTTACGTTTTAGCTGTTTTATTGTAAAATCCGCAATGTCAAAAAGCTTCGTAAAATTTTCCAATTGGCTCAGTTCTAGACCGTCGCCGCTGGCCTGTCAGTTGTGGAATAATCGGTGTTTGAGCTCCAGTCGAGTCAGTCGGATAGTGTCAGGTTTGATCTTCTCTCGGTCGGGTAGGGTCGTCAAGTGAAAACTTCGACCCGTTGCGAACATAAACAGTTCAGCTTCTGGGGGCTGCCGCACCCAGACTCCTGCAACATATATAATGCTTCAATTCTCTGAATAATATCCTGGACTAATTGTAATACGCACAAGCGCCTCATACATTTAAAAACATGCAAGTAGCCAGAGTCAAAGGTTGACCACCAACCACCTTTTTCAGGCACCAGCAGACTTATATTTGGCCTTGATTTTTCTGCATCGGCAATAGCAATCAAGCATAAAACTGAAAAACGCTACTAAAAACTCTTCACACCTCCGCCCCTCCCCCCGAAATCAAGTCTGGGACCGCCAGTGCTACCAAACTACCAATAGCTGCATCTAGATGGCAAATTTACTGAGAATACAAAAAATCAATGCTATTATATTATTCCAAAACAAAAGAGAAGGATATTATAGAATGTAAACTTTCGCATCACTGACCAGCGGGCGGACATTTTCATTGCTAAATATAAAATTCTCGCAGGAAAAACCAATAAAATTTGCAAAATACCGACGCCCAAATCGGTGGCTGACGAAGCAAAAATGCGGGTAATCAAAAATAAATGTTGCTCCGCACCCCCGCCTCTATATAGTGGCTCACCTTTCTCCCAAGAATTTGCTTCCGCTCAGGTATGGTCGCTAGTAGACTACGGATATTTGATCAGTGGAACGCTGATTCGGCCCTCACCTGAAACTTCTGCGACGACAGCAGCCGTGGCAGTCTCTAGAGAAGTGACGAGCTCCGGGCCGGTCGCATCCCCCTCGTCCTGGCCCGCTGCCTTGGCTCCCCTCTGCTGTCGCCCCCCCTTTTTGGAACCCTTCTTGGATCGCCCCCCGTGCGCCTCGGCCTGCCCAGTTTCGCTGGTCTCTGACTCAGCGCCCCCCGCGTTCACGGCTCCGTCTATTATCTCCCCCGGCTCGCCAGTGGTCGTCGAACAGTGATCGCTTTCCGGCTCTAAAGAGGATGACTTGGCGATCTGAAACAGGGTTTATTTTTTCATTTTTTTCTTGGTGGCCAGGTGGCCACTAGACCCAATATTTTAGTGGCCAATGCAAAAATTTAGTGGCCAATTTAAAAGATGAGTTCTCAATTTACTGAGTTAAAAAACACTGAAAATTACTAACCGAGAGGCCTGTCAGCTTCCAGAAGCAAGCAAATTTGGAAAGTTTACGAAGTTTTTTTGACATTACAAACCACGAATTCACCAACATATCATTTTGCAATGGCAAGACAGCTACAACTTTACACTACATAGTGTATATATTAAGCAAATAAACTGCCAACAATGCACTCATGTATATACACATACTGCACATACTGTCATGAGAGACAAACCCACAGAGTCGCAAGGGTCTGGGTGCGGGAGCCCCCAGAAAAAAATTGCGAAAATTTTTATTTTTAGGCGAATTTGGTCAATGGGAGACGTATGAGAAAGTTTTTTCAGCAGACAGGAAAAGTAAATCGAAAGGGGGAACGTTACATCACAGTGTATTACACAAGTAAATGCAGCATAATGTACACTCATGTACACATGCATGATGCCTCGGCTTTGATGAAGGATAATAATAAAGAATGGCAAGCCACACAATTGAAAGGTTCTTGAGGTATATAGCAGTCCCCAGGAAAAAATGGAAATTTTTCATTTTAGGTCCCGGAAATTTTTCATTTTAGGTCCCATTGTCGGACAAGACCCCCTAAAATTTTGAAAAATCCGGAAAAAGCCCTCCACCGGACTGAGACTACATGTATATATATACGTACAAGCATACATGTACAAAAAGCACAAAAACTTTGGGTAATACCCCTCCCCCTCCCCCTGGTGGGACCCTTCCCTCCCATCGGTCTACTTAATTTTGACCCCCTTGTCAAAAAACAGCAATTTAGTAATTTGCATCTTTTCTTGGCCAAAAAACACAGATTTCAACAAATTTTGGCTAAAATTAGGTTAAAAAACCGCTTAAATTTCATAAAAATGTAAGATAACGCTAACTAGCAATATTGCTGCAGCGCAACGGTACTGTAAAGCCATAATCTAATTTTGACGAACGAAAAATAAAAATGACGACAGGAATTTAAAAATGACGCCAGAATGATGAAATCCGATTTTGAAAAAAAACCCCTGTTTTAGGACAAATTTGGTGAACCGGAGACGTATCGGAAATTTTTTCGATCGGGCGATAAAAACCAAAGGGACCCTTGTATACAATTTCACATAGTGAAAATTTCGGAAAGGGGTGCGGCCGCACCGCCGCCCCCACCCATAGTTCCGCCCCGCCCCCGATAGCACTAACTGAACGAAAGACGCGCAAACAACGTATCGCTCGAATATTACAAACCATCTACTTTTTAAGTCTTCTAATATTAAGCTGTACGCTGATGATATTAAAATTTATTTTTGTTTTAAACGTGGATTTCACTCTGATTCCCTTCAAAATGATTTAAATGCGATTGTACATTGGTGCGATAAGTGGCAATTACAGCTTGCTATTCATAAGTGTTTCGTGTTGCACATCGGCTTTTCTAACCCTAATGCCACTTACCATATCAATAACAATGATTTGAATTCTGTCTTATCATGTAAAGACTTAGGGGTCACTGTGGAATCTAGTTTAAAGTTCAGTGAGCACTGCTCCTCAATTTCAAAAAAAGGTCTAGCGATGTCTCATCTAATTCTTCATAATTTTACCAACAACGATCCTTATTTTCTAACTCGTTTGTTTTGTGTTTATGTTAGACCCATCCTCGAATGTGCATGTGAAGTATGGTCTCCATATTTGGTGAAAGATATAAATAATATTGAGAGAGTTCAAGCTTTTTTCACTAGGAAGCTACTTCCCGAATTAGAATATCCAGAAAGGTGTTCCATGTTGAAAATTCAATCCTTGGAATCTAGACGCCGCTTCAGAGACATCATATTAGTATACAAAATTCTCCATAATTTAGTTGACCTTGAATTTTCTGATTTTTTTAACCTACGCTCAGATATTGTACCCAGAAACACTCGTGGCCATCATCTGCAATTGTATATCCCTCGTAAAAACATGACCCTGACCAAATCCTTTTTCGCCTATAGAGTTATAAATTTTTGGAACTCTCTTCCACCTGCAGTAGTCGACTCTAGATCTTTGAATATTTTTAAGAACAATCTGTTTAAATTTCTGTATGCTGAACAGTTTGCTGATTAGAAAAACATCTACGCCATTGTTATTGTTATTGTTTATTTTTTTGCCTTAGTAAATTGATTGATTGATTGATTGACAAGTAAATGTAGCATAATATACTCGTGTAGACATGCCCATGCAGCATAATGTAGTTGTGTATACATGCATAGGCTTTGATGAAAGACAATAACGAGGAATAGTAAGCCACATAGTCGCAGGGGTCTGGGGGCGGTAGCCCCCAGAAAAAAATTGGGGAAATTTTTGATTTTTAGGCCAAATTTAGTCCATTGGAGACGTATCAGAAAATTTTTCCGGCCGGACCATAAAAACCAAAGGGGAGACCCTTGTGTAAAAAATCACTGGGGAAAAATTTCGGGGGGGGGGAATTCCCCCCATCCCCCCCCCCCTGGGTACGCCCTTGGACTTCATTGAAACCGTTTATTCGGCCGCAAAACGTCGTTTTTTGTCGTTTTGGCCCATACCCCGACACCCCGTACAAAACCTGTTTTGATGATGTTTCACCAAAATTTGGCATTTTTTGCAATATTTAGGTTTTAGCTGCTGCGTACCACCTAAATCCAAGAATGGTAGACGCGGGCGGTGTTTGGCCACCGTTTCTAACATAATAAGTGCAAAAATCTATTTTTAATGCATTTAAATACTAAAAAAATGCATATTTGGGCAGAAGTCATTTCTGCCAAAAAGGGTCGATTTTTGAAGATTTATTGTGAGTCACATGGGTGTCAGAGAAACGGTTTTTTAGTTGATACTGCAGCCTAAGAGTTGTAGAACACGATCGAATTGAGTTTATACTCACTGCTGATAGAACAGCCGAAAAAAGCGGTAGGGATTTGTTTCCCCGCATTAGGGTTTCTTCCCGCATAAGGTTTTTTCCCCGGAGGTTTCGAGGCTTATTACCATACGTGGGCAGCTGCGAATTCTGGAGGGGGGTGAGCCACCAGGGAGGGGGCTGCGGAGCAACTTTTTCGGCTATTTTTGCTTCGTGAGCCACCAATTTCGCTTCGCGAGTCACTAAGTTTTGCTCCGTGAGCTACCTTCGAAACATTCTGGGGGGGGGGTGACGGACCTGTCCGGGGGGGGGGGGGTTAAAACCCCCCCACGCCCATGTATGCTTATTACTCAGAAACGTGAGTTGTTACAATCCATTTTATTAGTGCAACAGTTAGGCGAAAGATGGCCGTTATAACAGCCGCGAGCATTAATGGATCCGATTTATGTGGAGCGCAGGAGGACCCGAAAAGTTGAAAATAGGGTTTTTTCCCCGCACCACTATATGGCCCAAATTTTGTACTGAACCTAACTTGTGTTGTAACGCTTCAATCAGCCTGGACCTGGTAGCTTCAGAAAAAGTTTTGTAACTTTTCAAAGCCTAAACCGATTTACAAAATTTTTTCAGCATTTAGTAGCTTAGAAGTTGCTCTTTCAATGGAAGCAGCAGGTTTTTATTTCATGGAGTATTTTTGCCTAAATCCAATTTTGCGCAAAAATTTTTATGTAGTTTAATTTTTGGACAAAGTTTAATTTCCAGCTAAAGCTTACATCCCACAAACGTCTAACTTAGCCTATTCTAAAGAGCGTTCAATTTTGACCCCCCCTAGGTTTGGGGGATATCGGGGGACTCCAGATCATTTGCATCCAAATGCCGTTTTTCCGACTTATTCCACCCCTAAGGGTTTTAACAACGTTAATTTCAATTCAGATTTTTATTAAAATTTTTATTTGAATAGGCAATTTGAATCTGCTTATCAGGACGACAACAATGTTTTGCCGGATTTTCCCAGTCTGTGTAGCGATCACGATTGTCTTGTTGATGTTGATATATTTGTTGATCTTGTTTTGCGTCATTTGTTGAAACTTCCTAGCAAGACTTCTCGGGGACCTGACGGCTTGCCATCGATTTTGCTGAAAAATGTTGCACATGCCATTGCTTTTCCACTGTATATAATCTACAGAAAAAGCTAGGACATGAAATATTTACCTGAGGAATGGCGTCTCGGGATAGTGATACCAGTGTTTAAACGCAAAGAAAGAAATTCTAACCCTGAAAAATACCGACCTATTAGTTTAACTGTTGTTTGCTGTAATGTTCTGGAATCTATTATATGTGAAAAGCTGTCAGATTTTAGCTGAGCGCCATTTGTTAAAAAACTGCCAACATGGGTTTCGTTCCAAGATGTCTACACTGTGTAACACGTTGCAATCTTTACACGACTGGCACCTTGCTAAAGACTTGGGAAACCAAGTTCACGCTGTTTATATAGATTTTGCACGCGCTTTTGACTCTGTATCGCATGCTAAGTTGTTATTGGGAAATTGCTGAATTGGATCAAGTCTTTTTTGGACAACCGAAACCATAAAGTTAAAATTGGGAAAACATTCTCCAGCTTAATGCCTGTCCGAAGTGGAGTACCCCAGGGTTCTGTCCTGGGGCCTCTCCTCTTCCTGCTGTATACTAATGACTTGCCTGATCAGTGTCTTTCGAGTGAAGTTCAACTTTTTGCGGATGACGTCAAAATTTACGAAGTTTTTCCGCAGCTGTATCAGTGCGAATCCCTTCAAAATGATCTCGATAAAATTTAAACAATGGCAGTTGAACATTGCTTTTAAAAAATGCTCTGTTTTTTGTATTGAAACCAAAATGTAATCCCGTTGAGTACTATATTGATGGAAATGTCACTGAAAAAGTGAACGATGTAACTCTTGGACTTACTTTATCATCGAATCAAAAATCGTCAAAAAATGTTTATTGCTCAAAAGTTAGCAAAAAGGCTTTAAGTTTGGTGAACCTGTATTTTAGATGCTTTACAGTGCACAACCGTAAATACGTTTATACGTTCGCCCTTTTATTGAATACAATACCCCAGCCTGGTCTCCCTACCTTTTAAAAGACATAGACGTTGTTGAATCAGTTCTACGATCCTTCACCAAATCCGCAGTGGCCCTCCCCTTCCCTTTAAGTGAATGTTTCTGGTTTTGTTGTTTGTTCGTTGAATGTTTGTATTTTTTTGTGTTTGTTTATTTTTAAACAGCTTGAACAGATTGATCTTTCAAAATTTCTCCGAGGCGTTGGGGTTAGGTGGCCATATATGGTCGTCCCCGCTCCCTCTCTACTTCTGCTTTGCATTATTTTCTATATTATTCTGTATTTGTATTAATAAAGCTTATATCCGTTTGTTACTAAAAGTCTTAGTTCGGTTGTGGAGTAAACATTTTTGTTTGTTTGTTTGTTATTGTGTATTATATACATACATATGCAGGTTTATATATATGTCGTTTATTTGCTTTTTCAATCTTTTTTTTTTTATATTTATTTGTTTTGTCTACATACATATATATATATATATATATATATATATATATATATATATATATATATATATATATATATATATTTGTTTTCATTCACTTAATAAATTCTTTCTTTCTTCTTCTTTCTTATTTAATTTCAACCCCATTTACATAGAAATATATGTAGGTTTGCGTAGATTCAAAATTTCCCCGTCGCAGCTCAAGGTGCAGCCCCCCCCCTTTGCGAAATCCTGGATACGCCACTGATACTGGCATTCCTAAAAGTTTTGTTTTGCCCTTATTTCAAAAACAAGCACAAATAAGCATACATTATAAACCCAACAGTTGTTCAGATTCTAATTTCTTTCATTTGGATCGGCTATCTATCGGCAAGTTACAGTAAAAATTTCTATCTAAGCTTATATTTGGGCAATTGAAAAGTGTTCGGTGTTTGTGTTTGGCAAGTCTAATGACCCTCCCCAATACTTTTTGGGCAATACAAAATTAGATACAAAAACGTCCGTCACTGATCTTGGTATACTGATCTCAACAAATATGAAATTTTCTGCCCACTGTCAACTTATTGCCAAGAAAGCGTTACGTATGTCTGCTAATATTTTTAGATGTTTTAAAACTCGGAAAACAGAATTCCTTGTTAAAATGTTTATTACGTATGTAAGGCCCATTCTTGAATATGTTACTCCAGTCTGGTCCCCTTACTTGTTAAAAGATATTGATGTAATTGTGAAAGTTCAGCGTTCATTCACTAAACGCATACCTGCTGTTCGCCACTTGTCATATACCGACAGACTTGCGTCTTTAGGTCTTTCAAGTTTGGAACATCGGCGTCTAATTGCCGACTTGATGTTCGGATTTAATATCGTCAGACAAAATATTGACCTAGACTTTGACTCTATCTTTGAATATGCTCCCAATTCTGATCTGCGTTCACATTTTTTAAAACTGAAGGTTCCTCGTGTCAGTTCCGATATTGCTGCTAGTTACTTTCAGCATAGATTTTCCAAAATGTGGAATTATCTCCCAGAAAGCTGTGTATCAGCGCGTACGACTCATGCCTTTATAAAATCAATTCAAAATGTAGACCTGACTATTTTTCTGAAGGGGCGGGGGGTTAGGTGACCACCATTCGGTCCTCTCCCGCCTTTTGAGTTCTTCTAGCCGCCTTCTTACTATCTGGTTTTTTTGCGTTTTCATTATTATTCACTATTTATGTATGCTTGCTGCCTTATGCTCTTTTACGTTTTGATCTATATATATATTTTGTTTTGTTACTAACCCATAGGAACGGCGGCTATTGTTTAACAGTATTGTAAAGCCGTCGGCTTTAGAAATAAAATTTCTTTCTTTCTTTCTTTCTCGCATTTTGCCGCATATGAAAGTATGGTCTACTCTCGTTAGGCCGAATCACCTCTAGGCCGAATCGCCATTAGGCCGAAACTTCGCCATTAGGCCGAATCGTCGCTAGCCCGAATCGTCGTTAGGCTGAAAATGTGTTTGCGGAGCATACATAGATTAAGGTATGTAAAACGGTCAGACTGAAGCGGGGGGGGGAAATTATTTTCGATTCTAATTCGCTTCCTACCCCATCTTTTAATAAAAATATGAAACCCCCATCGTCACTCGTCAGCCATGCCCCCAATCTGATCTCTAGCCCCCAAAATAGCTGTCGCCCCTTTTAATAAAAATCTGAAGTGAAATTATTGGTGTTAAAACCGAATAAGTCGGAAAAACGGCATTTTTTCGACTAATGATCCGGAGTCCCCCTATATCCCCAAACCTAGGGGGGGTCAAAATTGAACGCTCTTTCGAATAGGCTAGGTTAGAAGTTTGTAGGATGTAAGCTTTAGCTGGAAATCAAACTTTGTCGAAAAATTAAACTTTGCCTAAAATTTTTTGCGCAAAATTGGATTTAGTCAAAAATACTGAATCAAATGAAAACCTGCTGTTACCATTGAAAGAGCAACTTCTAAGCTACTAAATGCTGAAAAAATTTTGTAAATCGGTTCAGGCTTTGAAAAGTTACAGTACTTTTCCTGAAGCCACCAGGACCAGGCTGACCGAAGCGTTACAGCACAAGTACGGTTCCGTATAAGTTCCGGGCTATAGCTGCGAAATTTTTTAAAATATGAAGCTATTTGGGGTTTTTTAGTGCGGTAAAAATATTTCTGATGCTTCTTAGATGGTTTTTCCTTCAATTTAGGCCTCAGGCTTAGGCTTAGGCTTAGTGCTTAGGTTTAGGCTAGGCTTAGGCTTAGTGCTTAGGCTGAGGCTTAGTGCTTAGGCTCAGGCTTAGTAGGTGGGTCAGCAAAGGTTAGTCTTAGTTGCTTGCATCAAATAAAAGGACCCTTGCTATTGTGGAATTATAAATAAAGCTGCACTTTTAAACCAAATTTGCCTGTCAGTGCCAGCTTGGCGCTGAGCATCAGTGACGTTTTCAGATCGTATTTATGGCATTCGATTTCATTAGATATCGCCACTTATGACTAATGATGCATATTTTTTCTAGAAAAATGTAATAAATTTAATGTCTACGCAAAAAGAAACTAAAACTTTTGATATGTAAGCTCAATTTAACTATGCATATTTCGCCTCTTTTTTTAGTTGGCAAAATTAAGATTTTTAGTATAAATCAGCTAAGTATGTTGAAAACAAAGCTGTATAAAGTATATTATTATGTGTTAATTTATGACGATCAAACTTAAGGCTGATATTACGACTGTACTGGTCATAATTTTCGATGATTAGCGGCAGTGTGTCGAAAAAAACATGATTTTCGACAAAAATTGATTTTTTTCGAAAAGGTATAAATCAAAGTTTTTTCGCTTGGAAAGTGCTAAAAATGAACTCAGCGCATGCGAAAACCTATAAAAACGTGTTTTCACGGTGAAAAAATATCAGTTTGAATTTTTCCCCCCCGCCTCAGTACAGTGCATATACAGTATACACGAGACTGTAGGATCAACAGTATCTTATCTAACCCCTATCCACAAATTTGGATTTTCTGAGCTATGACACCCCCTGAAAATTGCATTTTCAGTGTTTTTGGAAGTGAACGCAGGCCAAAGTTCGAAGCCAAAAATGGCTGTAATCTTTGTTTTTGGATAGTTTTGAGTGCGTTATGATGTTTTAAGGCATCGTCTAGGCTTAGTTGGCAGGATTCTCTAGACCAAGCTGGCAGGATTTTTTCTGAAAATTTCTATTTTTTATTGCCTAAGCCTGAACTTAAGCCTAAGCCTAAGCCCCATACTAAGCCTAAGCCGAAGCCTAAATAAAGGCCAAGTTTGAATTTGGTCAAAAATTGGACGTTTCTGGCGAATTTGGACAATTTTTCGGCAGGAACCCGGTCAAAGAGCCTTTGTTTTGATTCAAAAAAATTGTAACCGATAATCTGACATCATTTTGACACGACCAGAACGGAAAAAACAAGAACTTCGGAAAAAAATTGCGCAAACGTCCCTCACTGAGGGTTCAGAATTCGGGGGGTCGTATCTCAGAAAATCCAAAAAATGAAATAGGGGTTTTTGAGGCAAAAATGCTTCCCCCAAGGTGCTCTACTCAAAAAAAATAGGTCCACTATCGGTGCAACTGAGGCGGGGGGGGGGGAAATTTAAAGTGATATTTTTTCACCGTAAAAACACGTTTTTATAGGTTTTCGCATGCGCTGAGCAGGGGCGGATCCAGGGGGGGGGGCGGCGGTGCGGCCGCCCCTCCCGAAATTTTTCCCAAGTGAAATTTTACACAAGGGTCCCCCCTTTGGTTTTTTTGTGCCCGGCGAAAAAAATTTCCGATAAGTCTCCAATTGACCAAATTTGGCTTAAAATTCAAAAAATTTCTCCATTTTTTTTCTGGGGGCTGCCGCCCCCAGACCCCTGCAACTCTTGTGGCTTGTATACTATTCCTTGTTATTATCTTTCGTCGAAACCTATGCATGTATACACGAGTACATTATGCTGCATTTGCATGTCTACAATAGTATATTATGCTACATTTATATACTTGTGTAATACACTGACTGATGCGACGTTACGAATTTTTGTTCTAACTTTTCTGTCGGAAAAAATTTCTGATACGTCTCCAGTTAACCAAATTCGGTCTAAAAATTGGAAAAATTGCCAATTTTTTTCTGGGGGCTGCCGCCCCCAGACCCCTGCAGCTTTGTGGTTTAGTGATCTTGCGTTTGTAAGGCGTTTTATAAGTGTTAAAATGGCCAAAAAAAGTGTATTTCCAGTATTACAAGAAAATCGAAATGTCTTTGTCGGAATGTTGGAATTTTTTCTGGATACGCCACTGTCGGTTCAGCTGTTTTACCGTAGCAAAATTCAGATTTTAGTGAATTCATGGTCTAACGTCAACATAATAAGTACTTCGTAAATTTTCCAGATTTGCTAGCTTCTGGAAGCTCGCCGGACTGTCGGATATGTAGTTTCCAGTATTTAACAGGCTCAGTTTCACTTTCTATGCTTCTCTGGTATAAAATTTGCATTGTTTTTGAACTAAATTTGCGAGTTTGTGTCGTTTTTGGCAGTTAAAATTGCAGATATGTCAATTTTACACATGTCACAAAATCGAAAAGCCATTTCTTGTCCGAAAATTTTTCCGGCTTCGCTACTGAGACGTTTTGTAGTTTGACCAAACAAATTTTTCTTCTTGAAGAACCTTAAAAGAAAGAAACTAAAAAAATTGAAAATTTAAAAAAAATTCGCCGCCCCCCCCCCCGAAATTTCATCCTGGATCCGCCACTGGCGCTGAGTTCATTTTTAGCACTTTCCAAGCGAAAAAACGTTGATTTATACATTTTTGAAAAATTTCAATTTTTGTCGAAAATCATCGTTTTTCGACATACTGGGGCTTATCATCGAAAATTATGACCAATACAGTCGTAATACGAGCCTAAAGTTTGATCGTCATAAATTAACACATAATAATATACTTAATACAGCTTTGTTTGCAACATATTTAGCTCACTTGATTTTGCCAACTAAAAAAATCTTACTAAAAATCTTAATTTTTCCAACTGAAAAAAGAGGCTAAATATGCATTGTTAAATTGAGCTTACATATCAAAAGTTTTAGTTTCTTTTTGCGTAGACATTAAATTACATTTTTCTAGAAAAAATATGCATCATTAGTCATAAGTGGCGATATCTAATGAAATCGAATGCCATAAATACGATCTGAAAACGTCACTGATGCTCAGCGCCAAGCTGGCACTGACAGTCAAAGTTAGGTTTAAAAGTGCAGCTTTATTTATGATTCCACAGTAGCAAAGGTCCTTTTATTTCAAATCAAATCAAATCAAATCAAATTGTTTACTTCAGGAAAAACTAAACACAGGATTACATTTGACAGGGTAAAATAAATTAGTATAAATGGTTTATTGCCATATATGTTAAGCATAACAGTAACACGTCAAAACTTGAGGAAACAAGTCAAATCAAACTCAAATTATATACTAGATAATTTTAGACATTTCTAAATTTAGTTTAGATAAATATCACAAGAAGTAAGAATAAGCTCATAACACTGCCTTTTCAGACGTTCTTCAAAAACGGTGGGTGTAGGTGCCGAGACCACATTAGAAGGCAAATCATTCCATAAATTACACACGCGGTTTGTGAAAAAGTTTTTAGAAACATTCAAACGACAAAGCGGTACTGACAGTTTCCACACATGACCGCGAGTAGTTAGGTTATTCGATAATGTGAAAAAATTATCTGGTTTTAAAGCTGTAAAACCTAGCAAAATCTTATACGTCATTACCAAATCACGAATTATGCGTCGAAAACACAGAGGTTCTAAATTCGTTATGCGTAAACGTTCACGATAACACAAAGCAGACATATTCGGAATAAATTTAGTAAAACGCCTTTGGACTAACTCGACTTTTTTAATGTCAATAGAGGTCATAGGTGACCAAATCTCGGTGCCATATTCCAAAATTGGCCTAGCATATGTTTTAAACATGTCAACCAGAAACTTCATATCTTTGCACAAGAACTTTTTATGTATTAAAAAGGAAATTTTAGAAGCTTTTAAAGCTATATCTGTGCAATGGTCAGAAAACTTCAAATTTTTTGAAATTTTAATGCCAAGATCTTTCACATAATCAGATTTCTCCAATACGAAATTCCCTAAGCAAAAATTATAACATGGGTTAGCATAACCAAAATGTAATACTGAGCATTTATGATACGCAAGGGACAATTGCCATTGATTACACCAATTTACAACTCTCTCTAAATCAGCCTGAAGAGCAGTCGGAGACGTTTTAGGCTGGAAAGAAAAATATATTTTGGCATCATCGGCATATAGTTTAACTTTTGAGTTTTGAACACAGTTGGCTAAGTCATTAATAAAAATTAAAAATAAAGTCGGACCGAGAACGGAGCCTTGGGGGACGCCCGAAATCACTGGAGCCCAATTAGAAAAAGAATTGTTAACTTTCACACGCTGATATCTATTACATAAAAAAGCCTGAATCCAGGCGAGTAGAGGATTTTGTATACCAATTGAGCTCAGTTTATGTATAAGTTTAACATGGGAAACAGATGTAAAAGCTTTTTGAATATCAATATACACCGCATCAACACACAAGCCTTTATCAATCATCGTAAAAACATCCTGCAGATATGAAATCAACTGTGTTATTGTAGAACGACCTTTCAAAAAACCAAATTGGTTATCCGATATAATATTTTTTGAAACACAGAAAGCAACAAGTCTTTTGTTCACAATTGACTCCATGATTTTTGATGCTACACACGTCAAACTGATGTCCCTGTAGTTACTAGGATCGGAAACAGATCCTTTTTGCTTAAAAATAGGAATAATAGTGGCATTTAGCCAATCTGACGGTAATTTGTGACTGTAAAAACAGATATCAAAAATATATGATAAAGGTTCAGCAAGATAAACACCGTATTTATGATAGAAAAAAGAGGGTACACCATCAACTCCAGAACAAAAAGATGGTTTCAGAGCAGACAAAGAAGCATAAATAGAAATTACATCAAACTCCACATGACTCAGAGTTTCATGTAACTGCTCACAATTAGGATGAGGGCGATTATTATCCGGCTGAAAATTTTTGGAAAACTGATTTAGAAGAAGTTCGGCTTTTTCAGAATCAGAAACAAAAGTACGATTTTGTGAAACTAGAGCGGGAATTGAAGGTTTGCATCGCATTTTTTTGTTTACATACGAAAAGAAACTCTTTTTGGAGCCATTGGTTAATAACTTGTTTTCAAAACGTAAGAGATGATTTTTTTGTTGTTGAATTAGAATGCTGGTTAGTCTTTTGAATTCAAAGTAAGAAAAATAATTAAAATCCCGACTATATTCTTTCCAAGCACGTAATCGGCGCCAACGTATCAATTCAATTTTATCCGGCCAATTAAAACCATTACGACGAACACAAAAAGGAACATAAGCATTAATAATCTGATTAATGACATACATAAATTTGTCCCAAAAACATTGACTCGTCAGTTCATCGGCACAATTACAAGACCAGAAATAGCTATTCCAATCAATATTACACAATGACTGGGCAATAGATAAGCTGTCCGCTTTGACAAAATTAAAAAAGAAAGATGACTGGCTAGGTTCGCTGAGAATTAGATTTAGATGTATCATGCAATGATCACTTTTGCCAAACGGTTCACGGGTTGAGCAACTGTGAATTAGTCCGATTTCGTTACAAAAAATTAAATCTAAAATACTGGGAGGATTGAACCTAGTGAATTTTGTAACATACTGAGTGAAACCAAGAGCAGATATCTCAAAAGCAAAATTTCTATGGGGAAGACAAGGTGAACTAAGCGAAGACCAATTTATGTCACGCATATTAAAATCACCTACAATTATAATAGGCATATCATTGGTATACAAATCCGCTAAATCATCCAAAAAATACTGTATATCAGGAACAGAGCCCGGAGGGCGATAAACAACAATGATACGAAATTTAGATGCAGTAGCATAGATATCAATATAAGTGCATTCAGATCTTAAAACTAAATTCGGGTCTGGTGGAACAAAAGAAAGGTTTGTTGAAATAATTAGAGCCACACCACCACCATGACGATTTCTGTCATTGCGAACGACCGAATATGGAGCAGTGCCTACAATAAAGCTATCGTCAAGGGTACTATCTAACTTTGTCTCAGTAAATGCTACAAAAACAGGAGATTCGCAATGTAGCAGTGCGGGAAGAACAAGATACTCATAAACTATAGAAATGGAATAGAAATATAAGAAAAAAAAACAAACTGACCCACACTTACAGAATTATTATATTATTATATTTGATGCAAGCAACTAAGACTAACCTTTGCTGACCCACCTACTAAGCCTGAGCCTAAGCAGTAAGCCTAAACCTAAGCACTAAGCCTAAGCCTAAGCACTAAGCCTAAGCCTAAGCCTGAGGCCTAAATTACAGAAAAAACCTGCTAAGAAGCATCAGAAATAACTTTACTACACTAAAAAACACTAACTAGCTTTATATTTTAATAAAATTTGCAGCTATAGCCCGGAATTTCTACGGAACCGTACTTGCGCTGTAACGCTTCGATCAGCCTGGTCCTGGTGGCTTCAGAAAAAGTTCTGTAACTTTTCAAAACCTGAACCGATTTACAAAATTTTTTCAGCATTTAGTAGCTTACAAATTGCTCTTTCAATGGTAACAGCAGGTTTTCATTTGATGCAATATTTTTGACTAAATCTAATTTTGCGCAAAAAATTTCATGTAAAGTTTAATTTTTGGACAAAGTTTGATTTCCAGCTAAAGCTTACATCCTACAAACTTCTAACCTAGCCTATTCGAAAGAGCGTTCAATTTTGACCCCCCCTAGGTTTGGGGGATATATATAGGGAGACTCCGGATCATTAGTCGAAAAAATGCCGTTTTTCCGACTTATTCGACCCCTAAGGGTTTTAACACCAATAATTTCACTTCAGATTTTTATTAACCCTTTAATGCCCAGAGCATCTCGCGCCATTTAGCCTGATTCTGACACCTTCTAGTTTTTTGATCATTGCACGAGTTACGTGCATCGTAGAGAGATCGCGAAACCACCATTCGATAGAGAAACGAATGTTGCACAAAACATAATCAGCCGATTAATTGTCTAGGACGCACCGTTTTTGCGTTATAAGCGCTCAAAGTTGAGAATTTGTGAAAAAATTGCGCCATCGCTCAGGCATAATATGTACCTCCCCCTAGAGTATTAACACAAAAGTCGTGCGCTTGCCATAATTGATGGCTAGCAATAGAGTACAACATTTGTTGTATCTGATGCATACAAAGTTGACTGCTGGCTGCGCAACCCAAAATCTAGATGAGGTCACGAAGAAAATACTACTTTTGCGATGAAAAAAAGTTAAATTTGCACATTGCTTATGGAAGCATAGGTTTTGTTGTGTGGCAGAAGATTCAAAATTTGGCCACTAAATATAAAGATCTAAGCTTTCTGAAAAAACAATTTGCAGTTCAGCTGAATAGAATGAACAAATCAAGTTTTATGGCCCCCGATTGGGTATTCATCACGTGATGTGCCAAATGGCAGCTCTGGGAATTAAAGGGTTAAAAGGGGCGACAGCTATTTTGGGGGCTAGAGATCAGATTGGGGGCATGGCTGACAATGGGGGTTTCATATTTTTATTAAACGATGGGGTAGGAAGCGAATTAGAATCGAAAATAATTTCCCCCCCCCCCCGTGCTTCAGTCTGACCTCCACTATCCCCCCCCCAACTGCATTTAACCCAGACTGTAATACGCGGTGCAGGTTCGGCAGAAGGGGAAAAATTCAAACTTGAACTTATTCACCGTAAAAACATGCATTTACAGGTTTTTACATCCGCTGAGTTCATTTTTGACATTTTCCAAGCAAAAAACATAGATTTTCAACTTTTCAAAAAGTTTAAAATTGTCGAAAATCGTAATTTTTCGTCATATTGGGGGTAACTCGCGCAAAATTAGACCCGCTTGCTCATTATATCAGTCGAAACTTTCATCAAAATATATTAACACATAATAATATATTTTCTTCAGCTTTATTTGCTACATATCTTGCTGATTCTGGCCAAAAATGTTGATTTTTCTAAATATGAAATACATAGGCAATATAAACACTTCAGTTGGCGCTCCTGAAATGTGGGTTTTGGCTATTATTTTGAAAATGCGCAAAAATAACCATACATGGTAAGAACAAAAGTTGTTCAGGATTGAATTTCCTTCAATTTGATGGCATATCACATGATTTTAAAAATTTTAGAGCTTTTTTCAGCAAGGAAAATAGATTTTTACGGAAATAGCTTTATAAGCCAGTGTATTTACGCGTAAGTGATGATTTTGGAAGATTGAAAAACACTAGTAGCTGTGTTTTACTCGAACACACTTTAAAATTTTCGGTGTTTTATTGAGTGTGGTGTGATTCTTTTGTAAAATAAAGCTGTATTTTCTGCATGATGCTGAAATAAAGTGCGTGTGAATACAAACGCTAATTTTCGGCTTGCGATTTTAAAAAATGGGTTCAACGAGAAAACGTAAAATTTGGCACATTAATATGTTGTTTTCGTTGTTTTCGTTTTCGTTTTTTTGTGGGGTCGCAAAATTTGATTTTGAGCAAATCGAAAGTATTTAGGAAGTTTAGTTAAATTTACGTTTTTTGAAAAGCGTGATTTTGGTGTTTTTTAATATATCAATCATATTCAACAAAAATAATATTTTGCGACCGCTCGATAACGTTATGGCAAGCAAGATGAGCTATTGGTTGTGCAACAGCTATCTAGCTGTGAAGAGAAATCGCAAGCCGAAGTTCCACTCACGTTTGGTCTACAGTGTTGCTAATTAGTATCAATCAACGTCATCTTTGTATTTGGGTATACTTTAAAACCAGCTTGCTATTGTGCATCTAAAATTGGTCCCAGACTGCCGTTTTTAGAAAAGTCACATTTCAGAAGCGCCACCTTAAAATAAACAAAAAAATCAAATTTGTATGTTTTATGTATGGTTTTTTCTCAGTGGAATACATGGGGAACACATTTCTCTGTGGGTGGGACTAGAAAAAAGGCAGAAATTAACCAGAGAAGAGTTAGAAAATACCGTAATTCCTCGAATAAAGCCCCGGGGGCTTTATTGTTTCGTGAAGGTCCAAACGGGTGCTTTATTCAAAACGGGGGCTTTATTCAAGGCAGGGGCCTTATTTTTTCGTGAAGGTCCAAACGGGGGTTTTATTCAAGGCGGGGAGTATATTTCTTAATGAAGTTTTGTGACCATATAGGTCCAGTTGCTCTAACCATTTTGTAACAACTACCTACAGCTCACGTAAAATCTTACATTTATACATAACAATTATATTGTAACGTTTGTAATATTTGCAATTGTTACAATTAATTGTAAGTCTTGTACTTGAGCAACAGCGCCCAGACGTAAGTCAAAATAATGGCGTATTCCTAGATAGACTAGATCCCAGATAGTCTACAACCCAAACAGGCGGCTGATCCCAGATAGTTTACAACCCAAACAGGCGGCTAAATTTCCCAGATAGCCTACAACCCTAAAGCCTTTTTAATTGTTTCCCAGATAGGCTACTAACCTTTCCCAAATAGACTACAACCTTACTCTTTCCTAAACATTTTCCACATAGACTACAAAAACCAGGTTTAGAACAAAAAGTCAAACTAGACCAGTGGCCATAGGCGCATTTAAAGTTTAAAATACAGTACGTACGTGCAGATTAACACGTATTAACAAGGCACCACGTCTATACCTACACAATACACGATTTTATGACATTTGACATTGACACGTGGTATTATGACACATATGACCTCAACTAGTCACTCAGTCCACTCACTTTTTCCTCTCTTTTGTGCTGCGTACATATGTAAACTATTTCCTGAAATATGTACAGTTCTTAAAACCGGATGCTGTGCTACTGTTGTTATCGAAAGAACTATAGCCCGGCAAAACAATCATGAGCCCAACCAACTGACTGACTCAATTCGAATTATACATGAGCAGACATTTAACATCTCTATACATTTGCAGTTCCATTTACGTATATTTTTAATTGCGTTAATAAAAATTTGTGAAAACTCTAAATTTAGTTTGTTTAGTACGCCCAGCGGCCCAGGCAGTAGTTTACAAATGTGGGAAGTGGGAACCCAATTAGTCAAAATTCTATCTGTAGCCTATCTGGGAAATGGTTGTAGCCTTTGTGAGAAACAGATTTGTCAGTAATCCGTCTGTAGCTTACATGGGAAATTTAGCCGTCTGTTTGGGTTGTAGCCTATCTGGTATGTAGTCTATCTGGGAATAAACTCGTGTAACCAAGAGTACATATTAGTGTCTCACTCGTTATAGAAGAAGAGTGAGACACTCTCCTTTCTGCCTGTGTTATAGCGCAGGCATGCGCTGGTCGTTTTGAAGCCACATGTTGCCGTTTTGTGCAACATGTGGCTAGTCAATCAGAAGCGAGCATTGGTTCTGTTTGGCAAGACGCCTGTGCACGTGCTCCAATCAGCACGCAGGCGACCTCACGTGCTCCAATCAGCACACTGGCCGCCATTACAACCATTTCAGTGCTAAATTTTGCCATGATCTGTCGGGTTGGGGTTTTTTTGTTTTTTTGTCCCGAATTGTATTTTGCCTACATTTTTATCACCGTTTTCAGCGAAATTTGCTAGTACATATGTGCTGAATATGATGTTATCTGGTAAGTTAAATGTGTTTTTTGACAATTTGCAGGCAATAGCACGTGAGGCCGCCTGCGTGCTGATTGGAGCACGTGCACAGGCGTCTAGCCAATCAGAAGCAAGCTCGCTTCTGATTGGCTACCCACATGTTGCATAAAACGGCAACATGTGGCTTCAAAACGACCAGCGCATCTGCCTGCGCTATAACACAGGCAGAAAGGAGAGTGTCTCACTCTTTTTCTATTAAGAATGAGACACTATTATGTACTCTTGGTGTAACTAAAATAATAATGGGAGGTTCTGCGGTGAGCAAGCCCCCTCCAGATTTGAGATTCTTGGACAAACCCCCCTCCTTGATGCTGAAAAAAGGTACCCAAAAACTCAAAATCGTCCAATATTGCTGCTATTCATATAGAATGCTTCAACAATGAACAAAAAGCTAAAAAAAATTGCTAGAAATATTCGAATTTTGCATAAAATTTACAATTTTTATGTGAAAATAGAATATTTTTGCGTTTTTGTCAGTTGTCAGCCCCCGGAACGTCAGGACAAGCCCCGTCTCCCACTAAATTTTAGAAAAATCCGGGAGAAGCCCCCCCAGACTGAGACTATGTGTACATGTATGCCCACGCTACACTTTTGCAATATTTTACTATAATGAAAAACATGCGTTAGCTAGGTCTTAAAGAATTAAAATTTTAACTTGTTGAGTGGCTACAACGGGCTCCTTCCGACCTTGGCATAAGACCCTCTATTCTAGACAGAAGTGCGTCTATTTTACACAAAGGAAGCTGTATTTTAGGTAGAGACCGTTCATTTTAAACAGAAGACCCTCTATACAAGGCAATTGGCCCTTTATTATAGAGAGAAAACCTTGTAAAAGCAGGAAACCCAGTTTTCGCAAACTCTGAGTGGTAGTTCGCAAATTCCAATTTAGTTTAATCGAACAGGCAGCCAAAGACACAAACACCCGCACAAAAAACATCATCGAAAATTAACAGAGATTAAAACAACGTAGTTACGTATAATTATCAAAACATAAGTAGATTCTCAGGTTTACTAGGGGGCACTCTTGGTGATTCATCTTTTGCGAATGTCCAATTTTTTTCGGGTCACGTGACCCGGTTCTCACGATGTCAGAAATTTGATAGTAAATTCGTTAAATAGGACTTGAAAGTGTAAAAAAGACGTTAAAATTTTTAGCGATTTTTGTACTTTTTTTGTACAATATTTGTACTTTTTTTGTACATTTTTTGTACTTTTTTTGTACTTTATTTGTACATATTTTGTCCTTTTGTTTTTGAAATCTGACATCATTCTGACATTCCCACAAAGATGCCCGGCTATGTTGGAATATTTTTAGGCATTTTTACTTTTTTACAATTTTACACGAGGGGCAAACCACATTCGTACTCTCACAGCTATTATAGATGCACTGAATTGGAACCTTCATTGATTACCGAATATACGATGAAATATCACATCACCAAAACAGGTTTCGTAAGGAGGGTCCCCCCGTAACCCAAAATTTTTTCGCCTAAATATAGTGTTTTGTCATTGACTTGGTGCGCCCCCCTTGGTCGCTTCCCCTCCATCTATAGAGGGCTGACCCCCCATCGCGCCCAACCTGTGCCCCTCCCACATTACATTTCGCCTAAAAATATGCAGTGAGTATGTGACAAAACGGCAAAAAACAACGTTTTGCGGTCAAATAAACGATTTGAATGAAGCCTACGCATGTTCTTGCACCTAATAAGCCAGCTTTTGTTGCAACAATGGATGAATTTAGCAAAAAAATTGTCGCCAAACAAAATGAGAATTTTGCCCGCAATAGGGTTTTTTCCGCACAAACGATATGGACAGTCACTGGTAAACCTCAACGTTTTTCACAGTTTTTGAGCTTTAGAAGTCTAGAGGAAAGGTAACTCTCTTGAAAGTGCATACATACGTTGGTTGCGTTGGTCAAAAGTGTTTTTGTGAAAAATTGTCATGAGTCAAAAAATGTATAAAAGTTTGTCACTTCGGAATTTTTTTACATTCAAAGTTTTGAAATTTTATAAAAAATACTTTTTCCCTGGAAAAACTGCATAGGTTTTTTTCGCACCTCTATAACGTCATAACGCACTCAAAAATATTCAAAAAGACAGCATATGTATATATATTTACAGATGTGAAAAGCATGTAAATTTTCGCTGAAACCCGTGTAAAAAGTATCTGAAATTTATCTGAAAAGCCAGTAATTTTTTTCTGATAAAATTCAGAGTCTCTGAATTCTGGGTAAAATTCTCTGAATTACCCCTGAGTTTATATATCTGAAATTTCCCCTGAAAGTCTGTAAAATGTATTTGAATGGAAAGGGTGAAAAACATCAGAAAAATCCGTGACAGATAAAATTTTACAAAAAATTCAGATTTACTGGTTTTCTTGTGCATCAGGGTTGGCATTCTCGGTCTCGGTTTCGGTAGGAAAACCGAGACTTACCATTGGGTGGTCTCAATATTTCAGATGACACTTGAAGTTTTCAAAATTTTCTGAAGTCATCAAGATTTTTTTTACAATTTAAGTTTCGAAATAGAATGCCAAGCTATAAAATGGTCAAAACTGTCTGCTACAGAACAATGTCAGTCTATTAGCAAACTAACTTCAAGTTTAAACTTTGTACATCAAGCTATTAATTCAAGTTAGACCGAGAATGGGTTGCCTGACTTAGCTAGCGATGATGCATTCGTATGTTGAACATCTCAAGCAGATGCAGGTTCGGCGGGGGGGACTTCAAACTTACATATTTTCAATGTAAAAACACGTTTTTATAGGTTTTCAGACGCGCTGAGTTCATTTTCAGCACTTTCCAAGCAAAAAAAATTGTGGATTTATTGCTTTCAAAAAATTTTTGTAGATTTGATTAGTTTTTGTAGATTTGATTAATTTTTGTAGATTGATTAATTTTTGTAGATTTGATTAATTTTTGTAGATTTGATTAATTTTTGTAGATTTGATTAAGTTTTGTAGATTTGATTAATTTTTGTAGTTTTGATTAATTTTTGTGAATTTGATTAATATTTGTAGATTTCATTAATTTTTGTAGATTTGATTAATTTTTGTAGATTTGATTAATTTTTGTAGATTTGATTAATTTTTGTAGATTTGATTAATTTTTGTAGTTTTGATTAATTTTTGTAGATTTGATTAATTTCTGTAGATTTGATTAATTTTTGTAGATTAGATTAGTTTTTGCAGATTTGATATATTTTATTAATTTATATTATCATTACTGCCTTGCTGATTATTATGCCGTCGTGCAGAAAATGCGATCAACTCCTCAAACCAAGTGATCCTAATGCACAATGCTTTTGCTGCCAACAAACTTTCCACTACACTTGCGCCCAGCTAAGAGTGGACCAGGCTCGCAGCCTACTTGACCAGGAAAAAGCTCATGCCTTGGCATTCTTGTGACCGTCTTGCCGTGAGACTGTACCCAATTTTCCAAAACTTTTCGATAAACTGAAGGAACTCAAGGCGGAAGTGTATGCTCTTCGATCAGATGGATCTGTTACCCCTGAGGGGTTTGGGGGGCTCAGGAAGGGGGGCAACAGAGGCGGGACTGCCTGCTGTCTCAATTAGAGGCAGTTATTGATCGGATAAACGTTCTGGACCACAGAGTAGAATCACTTGCCTCGTCTATTGACGTACCTAGCCTGTTGTCTGAAATAGCGAAATCAATGGCCGATATAACCAGCGAAGTTATTTTTCGGAATATGGCCGAAATAGAAGAAAGACTTGAGAAAAAGGATATTTTGTGTGTTTTTGGTTTCGTCGAAAATAATGCAAAGTCTGATACTGACCAGATGCGTGACTTATTGAAAAATGCGGGTCTAAAACCGGACATGATATCTGAGACTTGGCGCGACGCGCCTCAGAAGAATGGACCGAGAGTGCTCAAAGTTCGCGCCACCAGCCAAGCAGCCAAACGGATGATTCTTGATGCAGCTCGCTCAAAAAGATTCCCACTGGGTCTGGAAATTCGTAGAGATATGACGTATCAGGAAAGAGTTGCCATGCGAGATCTGCGGCGGCATACAGGAAGGGACAGATAGCAATCCATGTACGTCCTCGTGTTCAGCTAAACTCCGCCGCTTACAGTGATTTTCTCCAGCTGGCTAATGGCGGGGGCGAGTCCGGGCTAAACAGGAGTTGGGCGTCGGTGGCGGGGACGGAAGCTTGTATGGGTCTCGGCCTGAGGGGGGCGTGGAAGGTGGTGGTCCGTACGGGGCCCAACCTGGCGGGTTGGGGGCCACGGAGGGCTCTATGGTTTCTGTGGGTAGCGTTCCTATGACTGGGGGCCAAACTGGCCAAAGATGTGGTCGTCTAAATCCACCGAATGTTTTGGATATTGTTCTTTTAAACTGTCCAGAAGTAGTACTAGCGTGTGATGTTACTGCGCCCTTAGCTAGTTCTGATCACGCATCAGTTTCTTTGCCACTAAAAATTGGGGGCAAACGTGAAAAAAGGGATGGTTTCGAAATTTCTTTGCTATGGATAAACGTGCTATCAGTAACTGTATTGGTTCTATCGATTGGTGTTCTACTTTTTGGAATTGTAGTCAATGTTTTGATAATTCGGATACAAATATTGTTGAGCAATTTTGGTCAATCTTCAAGAATATAATACATGAAATTATTAATAAGCATGTACCTTTAATGAAAACTTATAAAAGTAAATTGTGTTGGCCAGCTAGTTTGCGCAAGTTAGATCGCTTAAAAAACGAGGCATTCAAGACATGGGTTAGGAACATGGACTACGCATCTCGGTTTAGATATAATAACATTTTACAACTTTTCACTAGAGAACTAAAAAATTTCCAATGTCAATATGAAAAAAAAATTGATTAAAAACAATCCAAACAAACGGAAATATTTTAGATATGCTAGCCAAAAAATCAACCCTAGATGTGGTATACCTACTTTGATTGTGAATGATAATAAATTAGTTATTACAAATGATGATAAAACAGAACTTCTGAATCAGCATTTTTCTTCTGTATATACCTTTGATGATAATGGTGCTGTTGATGGTAGCTCTGTGCCAGCTAGAAATGTATGTGATACCTTAATTTTTGATGTTGTGGATATTTTTAGCATCTACACAATCTTAAAAATAGTATGGTTACAGGACCTGACGATATACCATGTTTATTTTACAAGACTTTTGCTGCAGAGTTAGCTTTTCCAATCTTTTTTATCACTGATTTTGCGTATAGACTTTCGTATGTTCCTCGGGATTGGAAAAATGCTAACATAGTAGCTATTTTTAAGAATAAAGGCTGTAGGGCAAAAGTAGATAATTACAGAGATGTTTCAGTTACTTGTGGAGCTGCTAGACCACTTGATGCCTTGTTGAATTCATGTTTACGTGATTTTTGCTTAAATAATGATATTTTCTCACCAAATCAACATAGTTTTTCCTGTTGTGTCACAGCACAACAAGTCTTTAATTTTGATTTTGGCATTATAACACTAAACTGTGCAAAAAATTCGTCTATATGCATGTTTTACTTCAGCTCAAATATGTATGTGCGCGTGTCACATAGAATTACAGTGTTAAATTACACTGAAAGACTGGTAGCTCAGAAGAACACAGTTATCTGCAGTTTAACGCTACGTGGATGGAATTTAAAGCTTCAAAAAAGTTAATTCAGGGACGGAATCAGATTATTAATCCAAAGCGCTGCCGTCTGAACCAACCGGTTCCTACAACTTAATAACAATAACTGAATGATTTTAGTGGAAAAGAATCACAATAACATAATGATTTTAGTGGAACAGTGCATCAGACTCAAGCTTTCAGTAATAATAACTCAGCATATGTACATTGCTAAACGAAACTTATTTCAATGTAAATTCTGAAAATACATATTGATCAACGAAATGATTATCGATGAACCAAAATCTTAATAAGGCTGTTGATGTTATCTTACGCTTGTAATTACAGAGCACCAGTTGTCATATTGTTGACTTTTACGATTATTAGCAAGCCGAAATAGCACAATTGGGAGTGCGTTAGACTGAAGATCTAAAGATTTCCGGTTCGATCCCGGGTTTCGGCAACTTTTTTGAACTTATTCTAAATTTTCAATTTTTAATAAGTTTGTCTTGCCTTTTATTTTTTGTTCCAGAAACTAGGAATAAATATGCATCTTAAGGATTTCACTTTTCGTTAGTTATTCAAGGCATTTCATGTTGGCCTTAGCCTATGAACGCGATGCTTTTTCCAAATTTGATCGCTGCGTTTTATTAATATCGTTTTATTTTTTCCTTTGAAAGATACCTGCAGACCAGAAATTGATTTACTAAACTCCTTAATTGAAAGACACAACTCATGACTATTGAATTAGAATGGTGTTATGATACATCATTTTTTCGTTTGAGAGACTTCTAGCTTGTTTTTACACAATTTGTTGTACGGCAAAAGCACCTTCAATATTTTACATACACAGTTTGCTGATACAAACACTACGCCAATTTTTTTTATTACACAATTTGAAGTAAAATAATTACTGCACAACAGGTTTTAGCTGACCCACTGGTCAGCTTACTTGAAAGTGTTGCTTAATACTTACTGAAGGTTTTGCCACAAATTGGGCTTGTTTGTCTGGTAGATCAACTGTGTCAAATTTACTTACAGCTACAAACCAATGGTTGAACGCTTTAGATAATAAAAATTTCATAGATGTGGCGTATATCGATTTTAAAAAAGCTTTTAATACGGTTAATCATAGAAAACTTTTATGCAAACAGCAATACGCTGGGTTTGGTGGATTTTTTTGCAGCTTTTAAGTGTATTCTTAATTGGCAGACGTCAAAGGGTTAGAATTGGGGGTGTTTTATCTAATGGAGTGATGTTAGCAGTGGGGTTCCACAGGGATCGGTCTGTGGGCCTACTTTATTTTTATTCTATGTCAATGAGGCTGTGACCTTACTTAATAGTTCTCTGTGGTTTGCTGACGATTCAAAAATCTATTATTCTGTCGAATTGCGTTTTGATTCACTGTAAAGAGCACTTTACAACTTTTCGAAATGGGGTAAAAAATGGCAAATGTCTATTTCTAAATTTTTTGTTTTACATATCGGAAGAAATAATCCTAAGTTGCTATATACTATTGATGACAATACTTTAATGACTGTTTGTAGTTGTTCTGATCTAGGGGTCTTAATGACATACACTCTGAAGTTTTCTTATCATATCGCTAGAATAGTTAAGAAAGCATTTAGTGTTTTACACCTACACAGTGTAGTGACGCACAGTTGTGTTTCAATTGACCGAAATATTCGCATTATGCCTTATAAGGCTTATGTGAGACCTATTTTGGAGTATGCGTGCGAAGTATGGAACCCATATTTACTGGGAGATATTGAAGCTATTGAGAAAGTGCAAAAAAGATTCACTAGACACTTTGTTGACTTGAGGGATTTGGATTATGCTAATATATGTGCTATTTTGGGATTGCGTTCGTTAGAATAGAGGAGATTTTTCCGAGATCTGGTTCTATCAATTAAGATAGTACACTGTTTAACGATTTGAAACCCATTCGAAGTTTTTTCATTTACAAGTAAGCAGTTAAATCGAACCAGAGGTCATAATTTAAAATTGGAAGCTCGAAAGTGTCGTTTAGATATCTGTAAGTTCTCCTTTTTTGTTCGGGTTGTTCAGCCTTGGAATTCACTCTCTGAGAAGGTTGTTGCAGCAAAATCTGTAGCTGATTTTTGTAAAAGATTAAAGTTGAATTCGGAATCTCTAATGCGATTTTTAAGATTATACAAATTTTGATGATGAAATTTATGCAAGTGTTTTTAGCTTTTGTTTTGTGTTTATTCACTATTTCCAGGTTTGTATCCTTTGTTTTGTTTTTTTTTCTTTCGGCGATGTCGGCTATCTGTTATTTTTGAAGTAAACCTTTTTACTTTAGTTTAGGTAGCGCCCCTGAAATGCGACTTTACAAAAAACGGCAGTTTGGGGCCAATTTTAGATACACAATGGCAAGCTGGTGTAAAAGTATGCCTAAATACAAAAAATGAAGTTGATTGATACAAATTAGCATTCACTGTAGACCAAACATGAGTGGAATTTTGGCTTGCGATTTCTCTTAGGCCGTTTTTACATTGAGCTGTTTTTCAGCTGCTCGAGCAGCTGAAAAAAGCTGCAGCTTTTTTAGCCATTTCCGGCTTTATTTCAGCTGCTGGAGCAGCTGCAAAAAAGCCGAAAACGGCGAAAAAAAGCTGAAGCAGCTGAAAAAAAGCTGGAACTGCAGCGTTGTCATGACAACGGAGCAGCTAGTCTATACTGACCGCCATACTTATCCGCATTTTTTCAGCTGCTCCAGCTTTTTTCCAGCTGCTCCAGCTTTTTTCAGCTGCTCGAGCAGCTGAAAAAAAGCTCAATGTAAACACGGCCTAAGCAAGTAAGTAGCTGTTGCACAATCAATAGCTCATTTTGCTCGCCTCAACGTGATCGCAAATGGTCGCAAATGGTCGCAAATCGCAGTGGTCGCAAAAAGTCATTTTTGATGAATATGAGTGATATATCGAAAAACACTAAAATCGCGATTTTGAAAAACATAAATTTGGTTAAATTTTTTAGATAGTGTTTTTCAGCTAGTGTTTTTTAGCCTTTCAAATTCATTACATACGTGTAAATGCACTGGCTTGTGAAGGCATTTCCGTGAAAATCTATTTTGCTTCACGAAATTTGCTCAAAAATGTTCAAAATTTTTTTATGTGATATGTACATGAAATTGAAGGAAATTCACTTCTGATCAACCTTTGTTCTTACGATGCATGTTTATTTTTGCGCGTTTTCAAAATAATGGCCAAAACCCACATTTCAGGAGCTCCACCAGTCACCACAGGACAAAAGGTGAGTACAAAAAAAGTACAAAAAAGTACAAAAGATGTACAAAAAAAGTACAAAGAATGTACAAAAAAAGTTAAAAAAAAGTACAAAATTGCCAGGCCAAATTACAAAAAAAGTACAAAAATAGGACAAAAAAGAATGGTAGCAGCAGGTTTTCATTTGATTCAGTATTTTTGCCTAAATCTATTTTTGCGCGAAAAATTTCATGTAAAGTTTAGTTTTGGACAAAGTTTGATTTCCAGCTTAAGCTTACATCCTACAAACTTCTAACCTAGCTTGTTCGAAAGAGCGTTCAATTTTGACCCCCCCCTAGGTTTGGGGGGTACAGGGGACTCCGGATCATAAGTCGAAAAAATGCCGTTTTTCCGACTTATTCCACCCCTAAGGGTTTTAACACCAATAATTTCACTCTAGATTTTTATTAAAAGGGGCGACATCTATTTTGGGGGCTAGAGATCAGATTGGGGGCTTGGCTGACTATGGGGGTTCTATATTTTTATTAAAAGATAGGGTAGGAAGCGATTTATGGGCAAAAATAATTTCCCCCCCCTCCCGCCGAACCTTGACCTCTCAAACATGTGTTAAACACTAAACAGTAAACATATATACTGACCATCATTTACCAAAATAGTGCTAACTTCGTAGCTGATTTGTAATTAAAAATTTGCTGGCTTCTGCAACTGCGAAGCGCGAATTGGGTGGCAGCTCAATTTGATTTCTTGAGCCCTAACCGCTAAATGTCAAAACATTAAGTATCTGAAAAAACCTAGGCACTAGCAAATGCTTTTTGGTCTATAGAGTGGTTGGAGCATGAAACCTTGCCCCCACATAGCTGTAAGCTGTGTCAGCGGGAGAAACTTTTCTGGTCTGTGATGATGCTTCTTCTGATCAGAACTTCTGATAGTTGCACCACAACCACTGCACCAGTGTGTGCTAGGGCCGTAGGCATAATACATGTAGACAGGGTCTCAGTCTGGGGGTGGGCTTGTCCCTGGTTTTTCGAAATTTTAAGATCGCCTTGAAACCTGCGGGGGGGGGGGGGGGGCTTGAACGTAAAAAACGCAATAAATTGCATCTTCTTAAATATTTATCTAAGTTTTTAGGTCAAATTTGAGAGGGGGAGCAAGTCTCGACATCTCAAATCTGGGGGACTTTCCCCCCAATGTTTATCTGTGGCCATAGGTCTGGTAAGTCATTGTTAATATCAAGAGTCTATAATAAGAAGAGTATGACACTGTTCTGGACCCCAGCTTGGCCGCCGCGGACATGCTGCAACCATTATATCCCGAAAAAGGCCACAACTAGGGGGGTACCCCCCTACACGAATGAAGGCATAGCCCTCAGCTGTGGGGGGGACCTCCCACAAATCAGACCATAGGTCTCAAACGTGGGGGGGACCCCACCCCCCCACAAATGAGGGTATACCCTCAAATATGGGGGGGGCACGTTTGGTACAACCTAAAAAATGACTCGGAGATGCCCTGCCGCCACGTTTTGAGGTAAAACCTCGCACCCAGGGGTATTTTGAGGTGCTGAACTCGAATCCCTATTTACCAGCACAACTACCCACTTTGGAGGACATTTTTTTGAAACTGATATTTTTCATATCTGGGGGCAATTTTGCACACTGACAAAAATCCATGGTTAACTTTTGTCTAAGATTCCCTGGAGCTCCGATATGACCCCCTGGGTACCAGTTACCACCAGCGAGTCCTGGAGTGTTCATTTTTCGCCATGACATGTACATATCTCCTAAAACTCAGAACACTTTCAGCCTCAAATTCTGAACTCGAATTGGTTCTTAATTTTGCGTAGCAACGTTCCTGACTATTTTATAGTCGTTGTTATTGTCTTCAGTGTGCTTTAATTTGGGGGTAGCACTTTTCGCAGTTGGTACAAATGGTCAATATTTTTTTAATTCATCCGCTCCACCAGTCGCCGCCAGTGAGTAAATGTGAGGCCAGTCCTCCTACCTAACAACCCCTCGTGTAATCAAAAGTGTATTTTTGAAAAAACTGACAATTTTTATTTTTCCAAAAATTTAAATTTCAAGATTAGATATTTTTCATGAATTTTTTGTCTAGAACCTATTTTTGGTTTGGGACCAGAAAAAAATTGGAATTATTGAAATATAAATTTTAAAAACTTTTTTATTTTTTATAGTTTAGCCTTTAGGTATTATTGAAGTCTTAAGCCTGCTTCATACTCTATACTCTTCATACATTGGCTGCACTAAGATTCATGTGTAAGCGCGCTAGTTTTTCACTCACAAAAGTCCGACATTGGCTGCTCTAAGGGTCACGTGTAAGATCTGCCTCTCTCTGATTCGCTACTTAATTTCTACTGACTTTTAGTTGATCGACATGAAAAAAATAAAATCAGTTTTAGCAAAAATTTTGACGTATGTTCGCCTGAAATTGCTATATCGAATGATATAAAACTTTCAAGTTCAACGTAAAAATATACTGAATCAACGTTCTCAAAATTTTGGCTTGTAAACGACCACTTTGAGTGGGTAAGTTACTAAAGTTTTCACCAGTGTGACTTTGAACGTGACTGTTTTCAAGTATCGTTCACCAATCGTAATGGTCTTGTGCTCAAAAGGGTAGAGTTTTTAATGCTTTAGCCAATGGAAAGCAAGCACGTGACAAAGACCATGCCAGGAGATTGGACAAAAGCGAAAATCAGTCTGGTGCCCTTATTGTGGTAGTGGCCCCTTGTAGGCGGTTTTACCCTCGTCCGTGCCGGTCAATAGCGTCCAGCGTGACAGGTACACAAAAAATAAGCCCCGGATTCGAGTTCAGCACCTCAAAATACCCCTTGTGCGAGATTTTACCTCAAAACGTGAGCAATACGTAACTGAACGAAGAACAAAAAAAATTACGTATTGCTTGAGTGTATTATTCTGAAAAATGGCAGCGTTGCTGATTTAGTTCCGATCTCAAGGTTGAATGATAGTCTCCTTGCTAATCAGTTAATTGTAATCTCCTTGAGCGGCCAGATTACGGCCACATTATTTGACCTACCCAAAATTACATAGGACATCGAGATTCTGGTACATACTTATCTGGTACGAAAGTTGCGCAAAAAAATTCCGTCTGTAGCTTCAATAATTAAGCTTCATTAAACTTTATAAATTGCTTTATGTTAACATGTGACGTTATGCTCGTTCGAATGAGCAAATTCATATGTCACTATTGGTGAGCGTAACCGCGGCAGTTTTGTGTTTATTTGCTCTTCGATGGTATAACTAAATGTCTAAGCCAGATGCACTTATCTCGTTGCTCAGTGCGCTTATAGCACTCATTAAGTTTATGACTTATGAGTACATTGGTACTCGCTGTCACCACGATGCGCGATTGAGATGAAACACCAAAAAGTTTCTGCGTCTTCGCTGCAGATTATTCTTCGCACTTAACAAACTCTTTGGCATCTTCGAAAGCTACCGTTCACGAATTGTTCGCGCGAATAGACTTGCAAAGAGCTAAGGCCTAGGGTTGATTTAAATGCAGAGGCCTGCACGTGCCTATTTTTTTGGCCCGTGGCCCAGCCCGGCCCGTTGGGAGCATTTTCAGGCCTAGCCTGGCCCGGACTTTTCAGCGTCGTCTGTCGGGCCGGCCCGTTGGCAGGAAAAACGGTCAGTGGGCCATAGACTCCGATATTGCGGTCAAATTGTGTTACTCGTACCAATGGCCTACCCAGAACATAATTGGGGGAATGACCTTTCAATTTTTTCGTAATGGGTTAAAATGCACTTTTAAGCAATTTTAACACTTAAATTCGCATTACAAAGACAAACACAAGATCACTAAGCCATCAAGTTGCAGGAGTGTGGGGGCGGAAGCCCCAAAAAAATTTTTTAATTTTTAGGTCGAATTTGATTAACTGGAGACATATATATCTGAAATTTTTTTCTGCCAGAAAAAATAAAACAAAAGGTAAGAAAGTCACATCAGATACACAAGCCTAGGTATATCACACAAGTAAATGCAGCATAATGTACTTATGCATAGATGCATTAGCTGAATAGCTCAAAATAATAACAAGGAATATAACCCATAGAGTTGAAGGGGTCTGGGGGCGGTAGTCCCCAGCAAAAACAATTAGGTATACAATTTTTGATTTTTGGGCCCAATTTGGTCAACTGGAGACATATTGGAAGTTTTTTAAACCAAGGGGGCGATAGAAACCAAAGGGGGTGGGGAAATGTGAAGTTCATTCTATTTATTCTACTAAAAATGTTTATGATCTTTAGAAATTTTTAAAAAATCGGATAAAAATTTTGTAATTTGGTCAGAAAATTTAGGTGCCCGAACCACTTTTTGCGTCCCCGAACTGACTTGTACCCGAACCCGAACCGAAAAAACAACCCGAACCGTACCCGAACCCGAACCCGAACTTTCGTCCCAACACTACCGTAAAGTAATTTCAGAAGACCCTGCCAATGACCAAGTTAGGCCTGAAAATGCTAACATTTTGAAATGTTTCTTCATTATGTCACCTCCGACCGCTATTATACTGTCTATTAGTGTAGTAGGTGGGATGATACATGAAAGAAAATTTGTTCCATTTACAGTCACTAGAAACATCAAGCCACAAAGTTGCACGAGTCCAGGCCTAAGGGATCACAAAAAATCGGAGAAATTTTAAATTTTGAGGCTAAATTTGGTGAATTGGGGCCGTATCGGAAATGTTTTCCGACTAAACCACAAAAATCAGCGTATAGACCTTACGAGTTCACCTCCAATGCGTCAAAATTGTTTCGCAAGTTTGCGAAAATGTTTGAAAATTTTTCGCAATCAATTTTTTTTCGCAATGCGAACGTTTTTGCGAAAAAAAACCCAGCTACCCCTCCTTCGGATGTATATAGTCATTCTCGAAGTAGTAGTCATTGTGACATTGAGTAGTCTTTCTCCTAAACCTCTCCAGAGTTTTGTAGCGGAGATGAGCACCGCAACCGAGGGCGGCAACGCCAAAGGATAATTATCTATCCGCGGGTCATCTTTAACTTATGTTATTTGTAAAAAATTTTCTTTCTGAAAAAAGTATTAGTGATTTTTGCGTGAATTTTGATTAGACGAAAAACTTTACAAATCGCAACTTTTGGCTTCAGAAGATAAAGATTGCATCGCTTTTTTGGGAAGGGGTAAAAATCGCATTGGTATCAAGGGTGGGGGATACCACCCAGGGGGGGAAGAGTATTGCACTGCAGTTATATTTTTGAGTAAAAGTAGTCAAAGATATTTATGCCACAAAGTCACAGCATAGTCCAGGCACAGGCTACAGAGTTATGGTCAATGTTCGTAGAGTAGGTAGTATTTGTAAGGTACTGACGGGTTCAACGCATGTGCATACTGCATATTCGACGGTCTTACTATGTACTTATGTGCCTGATTTTAACGTCTGTTAGCAGTTCTGGTTATGCATACCATGGGAAACTAAACAAGCATTCAGACAAACATCTACCTACCACATGCAATAGTTTCTGATATTCTGAAATTGTGAAAACACGATAAGAGTGGAGATGTTTGCCGTACTGAGCTTCTAGTGCCTGTTGAAGTCTTTGATTAAAAACGTTGGAGGTAAAAAACGTAAAAACGTAAAAAGAAGGTAAGACAACGCTTAAATTTCAAGCAGGTGAGCTGAGATGCCCCGGGAAAAAACTATCGGTATCGGTATTTTTGAAATTTTAAAATACCGATACCGATATGCCTAAAATCGGCCGATACCGATACCGATAATCGGCCAAACACTAGTTATTAGTAATATTGTTTCAGTCGCAGGCTGGGCGATTTCCCAACGCCCTCTGCTCCATTCGGGGACGGTGGGAACCCGGACAGACCGCCCAGTCCACCGCCGTGCTACGAGGACGTTTTCGAAAAGAAATCCTAAACAGTATATAACTTTGCTGTTGCCATTTTGTGCAACTTTTACGTCCAAGTGCAGCTGTAGGATAATTTATATACTTTCTTATTGCAAACGGACATACGATTGTGATTATGTATATACTTTTTTACCGTTTTCTTGATTTCACTTGATATTAACAATGATTATAGGTATCACTGGCGGTCCCAGACTTCGATTTAGGAGGGGGGCGGAGGTCTGAAGAACTTTTTTGACTTTTTATATTAGAGTTTTTCAGCTCTACGTTAATTTGTTATATCAAGGGCAATGAATTTAGTCTGTTCGACGTTCGTAGTAAAAACTAGTGGGGTACCCAAGAAAAAATGGAGAATTTTTAGGTTGAATTTGGTCATCTGGAGACGTATCAGAAATTTGTTTCCGACAGGAAAATAAAACACATGATGGGAACGTCACATTAGACAGAAGACAGTGTATTACACAACTAAATGCAGCATAATATACTCGTGCAGACATGCAAATGCAGCATAACGTACTCATGTATACATGTATAGGCTTTGATGAAACATAATGATGAAGAATAGTAAGCCACAGAGTTGCAGGGGTCTGGGGGCGGCAGCGCCCAGGAAAAAATTGAAAGTGGGAAATTTTTGATTTTTAGGCCAAATTTGGTCAATTGGGGACGCATCAGAAAAATTTTCCGGCCGGACCATAAAAACTAAAGGGGGCCCTTGTGTAAAATTTCAGTCGGGAGAAATTTCGGAGGGGGCGGCCGTCCCCCCCCCCCAAAAAAATAATATTATATAAACAAAAAAAATAAACCACCAAATTATTACACAAAAAAATAAACACACTACCAAAAAACACCCAAAAAAAAAATATAAAAAAAAAAAAAAAAAAAAAAAAAAAAACACAAAAAAGGTATTGCTGAATGCTGAACCCTGAGATAAAACAGGTGGCGTGATTTTTGTGACTACTCGCTGTACTCTTGATGCTTGTATTTAGTTTTTTTGTAAAGAATTCACGTTTTTTTTGTCCGAAGTTCCAGCAATTTTTGGTAGACTTTAATTAAAATGTGTAGGCTAGCTAGACTAGGTAGTGTGGAGATTACTTTGTCAAGTTTACCTCATTTTTTCTTTGGTTAAAATGGGTATTTGCTGAGACCCCCCTCCTCTGAGTTTACTAAATTTTGACCTCCTTTCCTCAGTACTCTGGCAATTTTCACTTTTTCTGACCAAAATGTTGCGTTCTTTGTAAATTTTGGTTAAATTTTAGGTAAAAATAGCTTATATTTCATCGAAAATACCCATTTTTCCGAACCCAGCGTAAAAATAGACTCGCCAAAGAGATTTTGGCCAAAACTTTGGAACACGCCTGGATCCTCGCCCTCTTTTTTGCCCCTCCCTGGCGGACCCCCCCTCCCTCGCCTGGGTCCGAGTTTCCTTTTGGGGGGTCTTGCCCCCAACTACATGTATGGTTCTTATATTTGTAATGTTTGCTTTAAGATTTGTATATACATAATTATTTTGTGACCTGTGTCATCAAATTAAATAAAGATATTTCAATGAAGTTGTTTTGAGTTTTCGATCGTTCATTTGTTGCTGGCGATGTTGATGGGCTTGAATGCGAAGTTTCTGAATTTCTAATTGGATGCGAACTTTTGAAGACTGATCTTATTTTGGGACGCATTTGCAACAATTTTTCGCTAGCAGCCGTGTGTTTACTGTTTTCACATAATTCTGATGGTTGCACCTTGATCAAGACTTCTTAATGCTCGGGATCAGGATGGAAGGTTGCATCGGAACTTACCAGGGGGGATGGGAGGAATTCCCCCGCGAAATTTTTTCCCACTGATTTTCTACACAAGGGTCCCCCTTTGGTTTTTATGGTTCGGCCGTAAGAATTTTCTGATACGTCTCCAATTGACAAATTTGGCCTAAAAATAAAAAGTCTCCCATTTTTTAGGGTGGGGGGGCTGCCGCCCCCGGACCCCTACAACTCTGTGGGTTACTATTTCTTTTCATGCCTGCTGTTTTCAAAGCTTGCATGTTTACACGAGTATATTATGTTACATTTACTTGTGTAATTCACTGTCTGATGTGACGTTCCCATCTTTTGTTTTAAATTTTGTCGGAAAAATTTTTTGATAAGTCTCCAGTTCACCAAGTTCGGTCTAAAAATTGAAAAAATAGCCAATTTTTTCGGAGGGCTGCCGCTCCCAGACCCCTACTACTTTGTGGTTTGGTAATCTTACGTTTGTAAGGCGTTTTATGACTGTTACAATTGCTAAAATCGAAGTCATTCCCCCCGAATTTTTTTTCTGCGTACGCCACTGAGAACTCCTATTACTTTTTTACCGAACTGCTGTAAGTGTAAGCCCAATTAGTCAGTAATTGCTCTTAAACCATACCATATCTGTAGTAATTGCTCTTAAACCATACCATATCTGTAAAAATTGGTTTTCAACCTCAACATGTATATATGTTCGACTAACTTTGCTCATTTTCGGCATTTTCTATGCTGCAACTTGGGTAAGTTGCACCGTGATCGAAATTATATTTTTTGCTTTTACGAGAATTAGGGTGAATCGCCTCAATGGAAGCCGATTTTGATGCTATATTTCTGTGATTACTATATGCTGAAAGCCCCAAAAGTTCAATTCAAACTGTCTTTAGTACCACCCGAGAATTCAACTGATAAAACCGGGTACGCCTTTCGACCGGCTACCAGTTGTGCGAAAGAATTTATTTATATCTATACATTTTTTGATAAGATTGGCTCTTATATTCCTGCATTGAGACGCATAGAGATGACTTATATAGTCGTGCACAAATCTCAAAATCAAACCCTAACTTATGAACTACGATCGAGTATACGGACTGTCACGGCAGCAGGGTCAATTTGTTGCCAACGGATGCTCAATGGTATCGAATATCGATTCTATGGTTTAGATATTTTTTTCGCTGTTGACGTAGCAGGGCTTCTGAGGCCGAATAATTGGCCGGAAAAGACGAAGGAGGCTGAATTCCTGGAGACCTGATTGTGCTGAGAATGGGACCACAGCACAGACCTCGGAATCGACGGAAAGCTTCACAGTATCGACTGCCGAAAATACGGTCGTATCGACGGAAGCAACTACGAGTATGGCCAAATCGACGCTTCTGAGAACCGATGCGGCAGAAAAGGCAACCACAGGAGGTCCAGTAGTGCAGTCCGAAAGAATTACCTAGTCCCCTCTCCATGTTGTTTTGGGGCCTATTTAGGCCCTTGTAGTCGGCTGTGCACTAGATAGGCCCCTCTGTATGTTGCGTTTGGGCCTATTTAAGACCCTTGTAGCCTGCTCTGGACTAGATAGGCCCCTCTCCATGTTGTTTTGGGGCCTATTTAGGCCCTTGTAGTCTGCTGTGGAATAGATAGGCCCTTCTCTATGTTGCTTTTGCGTCTGTTTAGGCCCTTGTAGTTGTAGCCTGCTGAGGTAGGCCCCTCGCCATGTTGCTTTGGGGGACTATTTAATAGGCCCTTTTAGCCGGCTGTGGAACAGATAGGCCCTTCTCTATGTTGCTTTTGCGCCTGTTTAGGCTCTCGTAGTTTTAGCCTGCTGAGGTAGGCCCCTCGCCATGCTGCTTTGGGGACTATTTAGTAGGCCCTTTCACCCGGCTGTGGAATCCGTTTACTGTTTTGCTTGGGGGCTTACTCTGAGCAACGTCTTGATGCATTCGTTGTGCTACGTTGTGAGTCGTTCAGGCCTTCAGTGTCATCGCTAGGGGAGGGTGGCCGCTTATGTCGCTATAACAGGGGCGTAGCACAGGGGGAGGTTAATGACGGAAATTCCCTCCCCAGAAACTGTTAACTTAACTTTCAACTTGAACTTATCAACAGAAACTTTCAACTCGACTAAAACTTTACACAAGCACGAAAAAGTTACGAAAAAGTTTCCGATATATACGTCGCAAATTTATCAAATTCTGCTTAATATTAAAAAATTTTCTCAAGTTTTGTTGTGGGGGCTGCTGCCCCCAGATCCCTGCAACCTTATGGCTTTACTCGCTTTACTGTTCCTTGCTTTTGTCTTTCATGAAAGCGTATGTGTATATTTGTTCATTGTGCACTATTCATTTGCTAAGACACTCTTACATGTATCATTTCAGCTGTTTTATTGGGGTAAAATTGACATTTTAAGTAAACTTATGGTTCGATATAAAATCTTCTTACAGTTTTCAATTTGCTAGTTGCTACCCCCTCGCCGGCGCGCCGGTTTGGTAATTTTAAGTGTTTTGAACTGCAGTTTTAGGTTCAATAAAAATTCCGTCCAAAAAATTGGTTTTTTAACGAAATGTGTTAATAATGTGTCGTTTTTTGCGTTATAATCGCATTTAATAAGTGCATTTTAACACGTTTAAAAATATGGGGCCTATTGGTCGGGGGGCCTATCGGGGTCCGAGCGCCCCCCCATGGAAAATTTCTAGATCCGCCACTGGAAACGGTCACCGAAATTCCCGCCGGACTGACATCGACTGCTGCAAATGTCGGAGCCAAAAGCAGTACGAGTGCAGCTTAGTCCTGCCGCGCTACAACTGCGGCTACTACGACTGCTGCTCCTACGAATTCTGCTACTACAACATCTAATGAGATTATAGAGTCAAATGTGGTGTACGACAACAAATTTGCAGTGTAGATACGTGCATTCAGAATGGCCTGCTAATTCCTGGAATCATCCAAGACAACCTTGTGAAGCTATTACAGTAGGGACTCGCGAGCTTGCTCTTGTCCAGCTTGCTGGACATACTCGCCCAATTTCCGCCCGGGCGTAGGCGGCGTCGCGGGGGGGCCCCCGAACTCCTCCGTCATCCGGGACACAACCAGCAGGCCGGGCCCTCCCAAAAAAAAAACCTTTTTTCCCCCCTTCCCTCGTTGGCCCCGGAAAAACCCCCCCCCCCCCCAAAGGGGCGGCAAGACGGGGGGGGGGGGGGGGGCCATGTCCCGGAATTTAATGAGAAGTGTTTATATCGTAAAGCCAATAGTTCGATTCACAGCTCAGAATGAAGCAGAGCCATCCGCTTCACGAGGCGTCGCAAGAATATACAGCAAATACAGTATAGTTTTACTTTCGGATTGTCATATGAAGAGTATATATATATATATATATATATATATATATATATATATATATATATATATATATATATATATATACTGTACCATCTGATGATTCGCATGTGACTAAACTGCCCATACACAATCAGTGTTTTTACTGTTTTCAGACCGTTCATTACAATATCGATAAGTAAACGAGTAAAGTTTGGATTTGGCCTATGATCTTGTAGCTCAGAAGTCGGCCAAACAAGAACCGGCGCACCACACTTTGTTATCGCGGTTAAATCCGCGACACTCCGGGCGGCAAACTGTCCGTCCCATCTTGATCAGTTGCATCGTCGGTGTCGAGACTGGGAAATTGTCTCAAAGCTTGTAGTGTTCTTTGGACGTCTTCATCAGTGAAGTTTTTAAAATCATTATTTCCGTCGTTGGGTGCCAAATTCTGGATATTTTGAGCTTGGTTAACCGGAGCAATCTCTTTAGTTCCCCTTTGATCGAATAGCTGACATTCGAGTGGGTATAGATGTTTAATGGACCTTCGAATGGTGATATCGTTTGGCAAGATAGCTTCGACTGATCGTATTTCGTTGTCAGAACTTGGAATTAACCGTGTAATTCGAGCAAGCTTCCATGAGCCTCGCGGTAGATCAGAATCTTTGACGAGTACAATTTCTCCGACGCGCGGTTGGCGTTTAACAACAGATCGTTGCTTTCGATGAAATTTATAGCCGGATTCACGTAAACTCAGCAGGTATTCTTCGTACCAGACTTGCCACAAATTTTGTAGTCGTTTTCGTTTCTGTTGCCAGTACGCAACCAGGCGTTTCCCGGCGTCTCCGAGGTCGCGTTTGTAAAGTGGTTCATCAGGCTCAAGTGGGAGGCCACTCCTGGTGGCTTGATCAATCAAGAAATCTATTGGTCGTAGGGTAACTGATCGAGAAGCAACGTCGCTATAGACGTAAGTGATCGGTCTGCTGTTCACGATAGATTCGGTTTCGGTTAGAAGGGTCACAAAATCTGACCACGATATGAGCTGTCGACCGATGACTGATTTTAGGCTGGTTTTGACTACACCAACGAGTCTTTCGTAAACACCTCCTTGCCAGGGAGCGAATTCAGGAATGAATGTCCACCGAATGCCGCGATCGACCGAATATGACTGCACTGTGTCATCGTTTAGCGTTTGGTTCCACACTCGATCGGTGACTGTTTTTGTGATCCGGAACTGCGCCGCGTTGTCACAAATAATTTGAATCGGGGTACCACGCCTGGATAAGAATCGGATAAACGCGTTCAGGAATTCTTGAGCAGAGCAGTCTAGAACCCATTCGAGATGAACGGCTCGTATGGACAGACAGGTGAATAGACACACCCAGGTTTTGAGGGTACTGGTCCCGACTTTGACTTTCACCGGTCCGAAGTAATCTAGTCCTGTAAACTTGAAGGGAGTTGAGCTTTCTACCCTGCTTTTGGGCCATGGTGGCATCGGGGGGAGTTCGTACGCAGGACCCTTCATTCGTTTGCACAGCGGGCTAATTGCGAAGAACGGTTTTGATCTTGAGGCGTCCTTGATGAATCCAATAATTTTGTCGGATTTCACTGAGGGTTTGGGCAACTCCAGCATGGTGAAGTTCTCGGTGGGTTTCTTCGATGATCAGTCTTGTGACTTGGCATTTCGTAGGAAGCAAGACGGGAAACTTGGCTGAGGAGGAAATAGGTGCGTTGTCGAGTCGACTGTGGGATCGTATGAGACCACGCTTGTCCAAAGATAGGCCTAGCTGAAGAACTAAGTGGTGCTTGGTGGATGATGCTATTGCATCTAGGACGTCGGAATAGAATGTTCGTTGGATCGCCTTCATGCACAGTAGTTTGGCAGTTGATAAGTCTTCGACTTGGACTTTAGGTTCGTCGGATACCGCTTCGAATACTTCCTTCATGCTTGATCTGCTTTGGCTTTCGGGAACCAGTTTATTCCAAATACGCCACTTGATAAACTTGAGAATGATTGCCGAATGTCGCATGAGTTTTCGGAAGGAAACGTAGCGATTTGGATTGAGACCTGTAGGTCTGACTTTAAAATCCTCAGCAGGATTAGAACCCTCCCCGGCCAAAATAGTGTGATAGACTGGCGGGCTGATCAGGGGTTTATCATCAGGAGATACAGGTTGGATGTTGCTCTTTGGCCAGTGTGACGGTTCTTCGGTGATCCATGGCGGTCCATGCCACCACAGTTGGCTTTGACATAAGTCTTGACCAAACTGTCCGCGGGATGCAATATCAGCTGGGTTCTCTTCTGATTTTACGTGATACAGCTCGTGGTTCGCAAGGGCTCGAATGTCGTTTACTCGGTTTTTCACGAATACCGTTAACGGCTTCATACTTCTGACCCAATGTATGGCAATTTCTGAATCCGTGAACAAATAGATCTTTATCTGCTTGAAATCGTCAGTAAGTGCTTCTCGCACAAAGTGCGCGGCTTTGGCGCCAATGGCCAGCCCGAGCAACTCTAGTCGAGGTAACGTCATATTTGGCGATTTGGTAGGTGTCAGACGGCTTTTCGAGAATACAAGTTGAGCTTGACGGTTGCCGCCATTTGCTTCGACGAGATAAACTGCTGTAGCATAGGCAACAGGTGAAGCATCGCAAAATGCGACAATTGACAGTTGGCCATCGGATATTCGAACTACTCGTGGGATTTGATGGGTGAAAATTGCTGTGATGTTCTTGTGAATCTCTTTCCACTTCACCTCCGGTTCTCCGAGCGGGTCATCCCATCCGTAGGAATGAAGCCACAGTTTTTGCAGAAATTGCTTGGCAGGCAAAACTGCGGGTTGGAATAGCCCCAGTGGATCAAAGATTGACGCTGTTGCACAAAGAATCTGGCGTTTGGTTATACTGTTCCAGTATTTTGACCAATTGGTTACTGCAAGGTGCAAGGTGTCCTGAAGACTGTCCCAAGTCATGCCAAGAACTTTAGTCTTTCGCGAACTAACTTTGTCAAATTCCGGAATGGTATCCAGTAATTCTGTAGCGTTAGAACACCACTGTTGCAGGTTCATGCCAGCATCGGCGAAAGTCTTCTTCGATTCTTGATACATGGCCCTGGCTTCTTCGAGGCTGTCCACACCGGTAATGACGTTGTCAACATAACAATCCTTTGCGATTTTTGCGTTGATGGGTGTTGCATTCAGGGCTAAGTGGTGCTGAATTGTTGCGCCAAGCAGGAAAGGACTGCTTATGACACCGAAGGCAACACGGCAGAATCGATACACTGCCAGATTCTTCTCACTCATGGGTTGATTCGGGTCATTTAGCCATAGGAATCTCGTTGCTTCTCGGTCTGGAGGTATCAGCCCGAGTTGTAGGAATGCCTTTTCTATGTCGGCGATCAGTGCGATTGGATTGGTTCGGAATCTTATGAGGATTTGACAAAGATTGGGCAGGACCACTGGTCCTCTGAACACTCATTTAAGGTAACACTGTCCTTTCGGGTTTTGGATGATGCGTCGTAGACGATACGTACCTTCGTGGTAGCACTGTCCAGTTTGACGACTGGGTGATGAGGCAAGTAATGCATAGGTCCAAGGGGATTGTATAGTTGGTCTTTAGGCACCCTTTCGATTATGCCCCTTTTCAGCTGGTAATCGATGGTCTTCTGGTATGCATTCATTAGGTTTCCGTCCTTTTCTTGGTCAAATCGACGTTGGAGGGACTTGAAGCGTCCGACTGCAAGGGAATAGTTGCTTGGTAGCCTTTCGCTCATGCCTGGTTTCCATGGCCATCCCATTTGGTATCGACCTTCTTTTTTGTTGTATCGAATAGACTGGTTGAACAGATTTTGAGCGACTTGGTCATCGACAGTTTCTGGGGAATCTTTGATCCCGATCACGTCCAAGTTGAACAGATCGTCAACATCACGCTGTTTTGGTGCTATGCCAGAGGCTGATGCAATCAGCCCCAATTCACTGGAATATGAACCGGGTAACTCTGTGATGCACAGGAACGTAGAATCATCACGGGTCTGAGATTTGGCACTTTCGTAACGCCCAGCCAGGAGCAATCCCACAGTCGAGGGGATGAGATAGAGTCCAGAGGGTGTCGTCATTTTGGCACCAGTGAGGAATTCCCAGAAATAGTTACTTCCGATTAGCACTTGGATCGTGCCATCTCCTAGTTCGTAGTCATCAGCAAGTGCATATTTCATTGACTGCATGAATTTCTGGTCATCAGTAGACAGGTCCTCGGGTAAAAGGGAGCTGTTTGTGATCATCGACGTAGTGTGAGCATAGATGAGCTTCGTTTGGTCGTCTCGCAACTTTATGCTGAACTCCACGCCTCGGGAAGGCACTGACAGCTTCTTGCGGGTACCGAATATTGCAATTTGCAGGTCTTCTTCGTCTTTCGTTTTGAGATTGAGTTGATCGGCAACTGATTCCAGGACATAGCTTCTGTGACTGGCTGTATCGAATATCAAACGGTCTTTGACTTGTTTCTTGGTTTCTGGGTTGAGTAGGGTGGTGTATGCAGTCAACAACAGCGATCGCTCATTCCCACTGCTGTTCAACATATTAAGGTCGTGATTGCCGTGACGTTGTTGACTGTTTCCCTGATTATCACCAGTATCCGATCTACTGGGTTCTTTGCCGTTTCTGTTTCGACCACCCGTTGGTGGTAGGTTGTCAGGAAATTGCATAGGGCAGAACGCATTTACGTGAACATCCGAGTTGCAATAGAAGCAATGGATTCGATTCTGGCATTGAGCAGTAATGTGACCTGGTTTCAGACACCTTGTACATCCGTCTTTCTCTCTAGCAGCTGTTTTCCGCTCAGTAGCAGTTCGATACTTCGGGCAATTGGCGTGGTAGTGACCTCCTCCACAGAATCGACAGAGACTCGTGGGTTGGTTTTGAGAGCGTGGTTTAGGTGTTCCATCGAAGGCACCCATTGTAGCACTTTCTCGCCTTTCGTAACTTGTTCTTACACGATCGTGTGAAGGTTGGAATCGATGTCCATTGGTTGCGCTTCCGCCACAGTGGCGAAATGGTTCGTTGAATAGTGGTCGATGTGGTACTCCTGTGCCACTGCGGGTGGAATTCCAGCGAGACCCAGAATTACCCTTCTGGTAGCATTGGTACCCACGACCGTCGTTTCTTTTGTGGTCCGGTCCAGCGCCGCGTTGGAACTCCTCCTTTCGAGGTTCCACTGTGACTTGCTTGAAAGAGTTAATTGTTTCTGGATACTTCTCTTGTTCGTGTAGATAGGTACGCAAGGTTTTGCGGACTGAACTCAGATCGGACTCGACAGTGCACTTGTAATGTTGCTGAAGATACTTCACTGTGTGGTTCGGGAATTTGCTTAGCATGCTGATCACAAGGGCATGATTGGAATTAACTGACTCGCCGGCAGTTTCCATTTGTCGCAGAATCTTCTCGCACGTGTCGTAGGTCTTTCGTTGTTCTTCAATGTTCTGACTGGATTGGGGCAAACTAATGAGTTGAGCATAGAGCTTGGTGACTTGCTCTTCTTTCGGTTTATCGAATCGCTCCTTGAGCAGACTGATCGCGTGGTCGTATGTATCGTCTGATGGCAGAAACCCGTCAATGGTGCTCTTGGCTTTGCCATCGAGAACACCAGTGAGATAACTGTACTTTTGAGTTTTGCTGATGCTCTGTTTGTGAACATTAGCGTCAAAAACAGCCCAGAATTCAGGCCACTTTAGGGGATCGCCACTGAAACGTGGCAGTTCGGCCTTCGGAAGCTTAACTGACTGTTTGTAATCACTGACGGTATTGTTCGGAGATGGAGGGGTATTGAGGCTAGCAGCAGACCGTGACTGTTCGACTGCCCGTTTGATTTTACGCAGCCTCAGCTCGGCTTGCATGACTGGTTCCTCGGCCAAATCGAACAGCCGATAGTAACCCTCTTCAGGGTCCTCCGCCGCGGCCGCTGCTGCCTCAGCCTCAGCTTGTCGTCTTGTATCGTCCGTCAATGAGTTAATGAACTCTTGCCATTCATCGGCTCTCCGTTCGATTTGTGCGATCATTCTTCGTATTTCATCTCGGTAGACTTCGATCCCATCAGCAAGATCTTCGCAGTCACTTCTTGCCATGGGTGTAGGCTCGCTCGTTAGCTCCGTTAGCCGATCAATCTTTTTAGCAAGGTTCGTCTTATACGCGCGAATACTCTTTTTGATAGTTGTACTCATGGCAGTTCGTTACGTAAGTTCGAATGTAAGTTCAAAATTCGTCGATCCAAAGTTCCAGATACGGTGCACGGTCGCCAAAAAAGTTTGTCCCGGAATTTAATGAGAAGTGTTTATATCGTAAAGCCAATAGTTCGATTCACAGTTCAGAATGAAGCAGAGCCATCCGCTTCACGAGGCGTCGCAAGAATATACAGCAAATACAGTATAGTTTTACTTTCGGATTGTCATATGAAGAGCAATGCATATATATATACTGATTACATCTGATGATTCGCATGTGACTAAACTGCCCATACACAATCAGTGTTTTTACTGTTTTCAGATCGTTCATTACAATATCGATAAGTAAACGAGTAAAGTTTGGATTTGGCCTATGATCTTGTAGCTCAGAAGTCGGCCAAACAAGAACCGGCGCACCACACTTTGATATCGCGGTTAAATCCGCGACAGGGCAAGCCCCCCCCCCAGATTTGAAATTCCGGGACAAGCCCCCGTTCAGATTTGACCCGTCGGGACAAGCCCCCCTCCTTGAAACTCCAAAATTGCCTCAGATCGCCCTAAAATGCTTAAAAGATGAGCAAAGAGCGAAAAAATCGCTAATAAATCTGAATTTCGCAAAAAATTTCCACTTTTAGGCAAAAACTAGAAATTTTTGCGTTTTTGGGACAAAAAATTGGGATCAGCCCCCCCTAAAATGTCGAAAATTTCGGGACAAGCCCCGCCCCCAGACCGAGACCCCGTGTACATGTATGAGGCCAAGAGGATTACCCGTGGCAGGCGTCACTGAGTTTACACGTTAATAACACTTTCGTGTGGCTGAGAGGGCCACAACGTAATCTGCTTTTACGAAACAGGGTCCATTCATACTTACAGCCGTATGTCCGTTTAGCTGGAAAAATGACGAAATAATGACGTCACAGGCGCTGGCTGATCCACTGCACTAGGCTGCTAGCCTGAACAGTGAACGGACATACGGCTGTAAGTATGAATCGAGCCTTATTTATCTGTGTTCACAAAGCATCACTTCACCCGACGCTGTCAGCATCGTCTATAGCTCTGCAGCCCTCCCCCCGGAATTTGAAAATGTTGATGTTGAAAGAAAACATTGAAAAAAACTCCAAGCTCCTGTATTTTCTGAAATGCTTTGTCGGATTCAGGGTTGTAGCACGATTGTGCGCAAAGCACTGATTTACAGCTAAGGTAATTTTTCTTGTATTTACTGTTCATGTTTATACTAACAAGTTGTTTGTTCGGCACAGGTGCCTGTTAATCGCCGCAATGGACTATTCGGAAATTCGTGAGAATCTGGAGCATAAATATTTCTGCTGCACGTCTTATTATGTGATTCAAGATGAGAACCACAAGTGGGTTGTCATTTTAATTGAAGTTTCAGACAGATCTATGAACTATGAGTAAAGGTATATATAATAATTTCATTAACCCTTTAAATGCGCAGAGTTTCACTGGCTAGACAGTCTCATTCTGACACCTTCTAGTTTTCTGGACATTGCTCGAGCTACGTGCGTCGTAGAGACATCGTGAAACCACCATTCGATAAAGAAATTAACGGTAAACAAAACATAATGAGTCGATTATGGGTCTAGGACTCACCATTTTTGAGTAATAAGCGCTCAAAGTTGAGAATTTGTAAAAATTTGCGCCATCGCTCAGGCATAATATGTACCTCACCCTAGAGTATTAACACAGCAACTGTGCACCGGCCATAGTTGAATGCTAGAAATAAACTATATACGTTGTTCGCTGTATCTGATGCACAAAAAGTATACGGCCGGAGTTGCATTCGAATTTCATAATGTGGCCGTAAAAAACAACTACTTTTGCGATGAAAAAGTCGAATTTGCTGGGGTGTTACAGTTAACTAATAACTGATAACTTTTTAAAAAAAGTTATCAGTTAAAGTTAACTGATAACTTAACTGATTCAATTTCTGGGAGTTAACTTGAAACTATTTAGCCTTGAAACTTTTAAACTATTTTAGCCTTGAAACTATTTAAACTTGAAACTATGGGTGGAATTCTAGAAGGGTGACTAGCGGCTGACTAACTTAATCACTCGCTAAACGCTCGCTAAACACCCTGACTATCTTGATCAGCATTCTAGAAAATTTTCTATCTACGTATGTCTGAGTGTGTGTGTTTTCATGCAAGCTGGCTGGTCAGCAGATTTTTCGTATTGAAAACGCTCTAAAACGAGTGATTAACTAATCAAGTGTTTAAACGCTGACTAAACGCTATTCTGGAAGACTGATTAAGCAGTGATTATCTTTTTGTCAGTGATTATCTTTTAGCAGCGTTTAGTTTTCAGCCAGCAAAGTGTTTATTCAATTAATGTTTTATTTTTTTGCATAGGTAACTAATTTTAATTATTAATCAGTGATAATAATTGCTATATTGCTATAATAATTAATTAATCAGCTAATTGATTATGCGGACATCAGACTAAACAAACATGTGGTCCGACCGGACCAGCCGGGCTCACCTGACCTATTTTAGGGTGGTGTTTCACAAAGGCGAGCTATATCTGTGTCGAATCCACACAAATGATAAAATAGGCAATGCTGACAGCAGCTAAAACCGGCTATTTTAGTCAAAAATTGTATCTGAAACGGCTATTGGCGGCTACAGCTGAATTGCCTCTTTTAAGGGTTGTCCACTTGATTCCGAAAATAGCAGTAGTCTTGTTACAGCCAACTTTTTTCAGTCAAAGCGTGGCTATCTGGAAAACACCAGTATAGCCATGGCAGGCAATAGCCGCGGCGAAACTGTGTAAGCGAAAATATATGCTGAAAATTGTAACAGCTGCTAACGGCTAATTTACAAATTACTGTAGTAATTGGCTATGAGTAATCGCCGGATCGCTCTTTTCACGAGACGCTTAAAAACCGTGAAACATGGTAAATTTACCGTACTTTTGTCCCTTTGAGTGACCGGCAGTCTTTCTAAAACTAATGTTGTGGTTTCGGACCACCAAAAAACTAGACACTAAAATCTTGCAAAAACATTAAAATTTAAATTTTAAAAAATATGTAAGAATGTTAACTTATATTTTTGATGTCCTGAGGTCAAGAGAAATCCATTGGTACCAACATTATGCAAATCGGTTCAGTAAATTCCATTTTCTGTAAACTTAGACTTGCATAAGGCTCGTCTAAGTTTCCATTGAAATTTTTCAACAGATAAACCACTGATTAAGTTGAGCAGCCTTCCAGAATCATGACTATCTTTCTCAACGTTCTAGAGTTTTGTCATTACGAATTCTACACGCTGAGAATAGGCTCGTCTGATCGCATTCTACACTGAAGATAATCACTCGTTTATAAACTGAAGATAAACGCGCGATTATCTCGTAATCACTGACTAACTTAATCACCCTTCTAGAATTCCACCCTATATATCTAACTATTTTAGCCTTAACTTTAACCGATAACTTAACTGATTGCTAGACATATCACATACCGGCCATAGTGTTTCCGTTAAATGTGCACGTTTCATTTTTGTCGATGTATTTTAACCACAGATGGCATATATTATATGTAATGAAAGGAATACGACAAACTCTTTTCAGTTTTGTTGTGCGGCTGATGCATTGCACATTATTAGCGGCAAAAATACAGACCCAAACGGGACACGTGGGGTCAATCCAAAAGGTTCCAGGCAAAATTATTAACCATCACCTAATCTGATCGTGGCAAACTTTTGTTTACGTGCAAGAGTGTTTACGTGCAACGTGAAATTATGGTGCCGAAATTACGTCGTTACTTATGTATCAAGTTATCGCTATCACGGCAAACCTGATTTGCTGTGGGCTGAGGGCACTTTGAGGGTATTTGGATATATATTTTAAAAATTACGTGCCCTAGCACCAATAATTGTGAACTCTTGTTGAAATCTGGTTCTGAGGTGTTCGTTCAGCTTTTAGAAAAATAATTGAATATTGATGAGCAAATTTTCATAAAGTTGGAGCGCAGTAGAAATTAACCCGGGCTAGTACCACATACAGGAATCAAAGCAGCACATGCATGTTAATAAAAATGATCACAACTGTTATAAATCTAATTTATAGACATTAATATAATTTAAAAACTTTACTAAAACCTAAAAAAGCGAATTCTGAGTGAAAAATTCGGATTTGAACTTTTCCAAAATTTTACCATGTAACTGAAATTAAAATCAGTTAAAGTTATCAGTTATATATCAGTTAAGCTAACTTAACTGATAACTTAACTGATTTATTTTTGCTTAACTTAACTGATAACTTATTGATTTAATTTTCGCGCAAATAACTTAACTGATTTAAAATTCTGTAACTTGAACATCCCTAGAATTTGCACATTGCTTAATTAAGCATAGGCTTCACTGGGTGGCAGTAGGAGTAAAAATTGCCAGGCAAGTGCGAAGACCTACAATTCCCCAAAAACTGTTTAAAGATCCTGTCGCTCGAATAGACTAGTCATGTTGCATAGCCCCATATATGGTTGCATATGGTAGTCCATCATGTGGTATCAACCATGATCCTTTGGGCATGAAAGGGTTAAAACAAAAAATTTCCAGTTTATTTTTTGGTGTAAAATGTCAGCATATGCTAAGACTGGCTATAACGTTGGTTAATGAACTGCAGTTTTGCAGTGACTATCCAGAGTTAAAAAATGATAGTCGGCAGTTTCAGCTTGAGGTCTTGTTTCAAAAAAATTCTGGCTCTTTTATTCCTACTGTAGTGATTGTTCTGAAAATCAGCTCCTGTAAAAAAACTGAGATTCTAGAACTAAAACCTTAACTATATGATATATCCAGTTTTTTGCTTATATATTTCTTTGTCATTTTCGCTTTGTTGATGAATATGTACAAAACATTCATTCCAGGGGCCGTTATTTGGTTTGTGGGATCACACACATTTTGATAGCTGTGGGAATGATGGTCTTCTTGTATATCACTACATTAGAGACGGGTTGACGATGAAGTAAGTTGTTTTTTAGAAGAAAACAAAAACGTGACTTAAGAAGGGTGTACTAAACTGATAATAGCTAGCCGCCACTTCCGCGAAATTTATCCGACTAAAATTTTACACAAGGGTCCCCCCTTTGGTTTTAATTTAATTTATTGATTAAAGTCGAAAGCTATATGAGTTAAATTAACTCGTTGACGTAACTACGACATTGAGGAAACAAAATTTTTAGTCTTTGGATCTGCGAGGTACGTAAATGTTTCCATAAATTCGGTCGCGTTCCTTTTGCTGCCGATTCAGGCAGCACATTCCATTTATATATTTGTTATAGCGGGTACGAAGCATTCATAAATGCGGTACGATGCCTTAGTACCATTAGCGGGTGTGAGTGACGCATACCGCTGTATTGCGAAATCCGATGTTGAAAAAAAGCTGCGATGCGGCTGGGCTGCCCTTCTTTTATTGCTAATCTTATCTTCTTTTTATCTTCTTGAGCTCCAAGTCGAATAATCGAGTCAGTCGGATCTCGTCGGGTTTCAGATCTCCTGTCGTTCTAAGGTAAGGTCGAGTTCAAAAATTTCGACTTGTTGCGAGACCTTACTTTGACGTTTACAATGATTCAAAACACAGTATGTATGTTTGGCTTTTGTAATTTCAGCACCCTTGTTATCATTGGTGGAGTTATGTATTTTCTGATTATGGGCCTCGTCGGTATCTATGTAGCGCAAGCATACATGTAGTTGGGGAGGGATGGGGGGGAAGACCCCCCCCCCCCAAAATTCGGTCCAGGGGGAGGGAGGGGGGAGGGTCCCGGCGGAAGAAAAATTTTGGCCAAAATTATAAAAAATTAGCATTTTTTTGTAAAATTTAAGCCAAGGTTTTTTTTTGTGTCCAGAAGTGTGTCCAGACACAATTTTTTCTTGCGGGACACAATTTTTTCCTGCCGGACACAACTTAGACACACCTCTCGAGAACCCCCTGACAATGCTTATGGTGATGATGTAGCTAGGTTTACCGAAGAAAAATTTCCGATACGTCTTCAATTGACCAAATTTGGCCTAAAAATAAAAAATTTCCCCCAATTTTTTCCTTGGGCTACCGCCCCCAGACCCCTGCGACTCTGTGACTTACTATTCCTTGCTATTATATTTTATAAAAGCCTATGCATGTCTACACGAGTATATTATGCTGCATTTAGTTGTGTAATACACTGTTTGGGCTGATGTTCCCATCTTGTTTGTGTTTTATTTTCCTGTCGGAAAAATTTTCTGATACGTCTCCAGCTGACCAAATTCGGCCTAAAAATTGAAAAATTCTCTATTTTTTCCTGGGTACAGCACTGGATTTTAATACAAACAGACTCAACTCATTGCCCTTGAAATGGCTGCGGCTTTGCAAGATAGCATAAAACTAAAAAACGCTATTATAAAAAGGAAAAAATTTCTTCAGACCTCCGCCCCCCCCCCCGAAATTGAAGTCTGGGACCGCCAGTGCTGAGTATATACATTATGCTGCATTTACACTGTAATGTGACTTTCGAAACTTCAAACCCATTGCTTTTTCTTACCCGGAGGGAAAAAGTTCCGCTACGTTTCCTGTTGACTAAATTTAGCCTGAAAATCGACAAGGTCTTCATTTTTTGGAAAAAAAATTCCGATATATATTTCGATATATACATATGTACATCTAATTTTGGTTTCTAAGCTCAATTTCGCCCAAACATTCCCGCAATTTTGGTTTCTAAGCTCAATTTCGCCCAAACAATCCCGCAAGTGTTGCAAAAATTGCTTTTCCTATGGAAGCTTGTGCATAGAAATTTTGAAAAGCTCTGGCTTTTGGGGGCTGCGGGCCCCAGCCCCCGCAACCATTGTAGATGAATTCTGTGTTTTACTGACAAGTGCGGTTAAAAAAACAATTGGCTCTATACCCGCCGTTGCAAATTTTTGGGTAATGCCACTGCACATCTTACGTATTTCTGCATAAACAGCGAATAAGCAAAAATGGTTTACATCAAGCATGGACACTTTGTAACCAATACTTGACTCCAGCCAAGGTTTTTTTGTGCAAAACCCGTGCAAATGTACTCTTTTTTTTAAAAATTTTGCACAATAATGCACAGTACATGTCGAGCCTGTGATAAGCTCAGAATGCACTGTTTTTAATGCAAAATCGAAAAAAATTTCTGGGAGCTGCCGCCCCCAGACCCCTGCGTCAACTCGCATCACTGCCATTTGATGGTATGTCTGGTATTTTTTCTAGTATTGGCTGTTATGTTTCAGTAGGTTAATGCAAATCTTATTTTTATTCATATATATACCCGTTTCATTGCAAAAATTCCTGGATCTGCCACTGGTATGGCTTTAGGGCGTACCCAGGGGAGGGGGTAGGGGAAAATTCATACCCACGTAAATTTTTTCCCACTGAATTATCACACAAGAGTCCTCTCTGCGGTTTTTATTACCCGATCGAAAAAATTCTATGTATCTCTACAGGTATAAAAACACATATATTTGTTTCATACAGGCAAAGAAAACGCATTTAGTTTGCACAAAAATATAAATTTTTGCACAATTATGCACGCAAAATTAAAAAAAAAACCTGCTTGACTCGAACGGCCGAACTGACACCCAGACACACTCGACGCTTACGGGACACAATTTTTTTTCGCCGGACACAACTTGGACACACCTTCCATTTTCAAAAAAAACCCTGATTTAAGCGATTTTTGCCGAAATTTTAGCCAAAAATTGTCAAAATCGGTGTTTTTTGGTCAAAAAAGGTAAAAATTGCGTCATTTTGGGGAGGGAGGGGGGTCAAAAATGGGTTGACGCAGGGGAGGGAGGTCCGACCAAGGGGGGGAGGGGTACCCAAAATTTCGGTGCTGTTACATGTATGAGCGCAAGTGGCAATACCACAATTCCTAAACGAATGTCTTGAAGAAGAACGGCAAAGGCTTGAAGAAAGAAAAAGAGAAAGAGATAGAGAAGAAAGAGAAAGAGAACGGCAAAAGATGTTTTTCAGGCAGGCAGGTGGTGCCCTCTCAGCCGGTGCCGGCGCCTCCCGGTGCGGGGAGCAATGTCACGACACCACCTCCTGGGCAAACCGTCGTTATTACGCGAACCATTGTCACCAATCCTGACGGCACAACCTACACCACTGAGGAAACTGTGTACGTAGAACAATAAAAATTCATGAGTCTGTGTTTATTTTTAAATCAGTGTGGGGATGATGTATATACTTGAGATGGGAGTGGCTCCACTGGAACCGGGTGGTACTGGAACCGGTAATATGGAACCGATGCCATCTGTAGCGAAGATAATTACGGCATTATCATGCTACTGACTGCACCGGTTTAATCAGGGTTGGCGCGATAGCGCCCAACCCTAGAATAGGAAAATTTAGCAGTATTGCGGATTTTGAGAATTTGAACTTTTTGTAGCTCAAAATATAGAAGAGCTTTTTACACGAAATTTTGTGTGTGTACACACCAAGGTTTTTTTTGTGTCCAAAAGTGTGTCCAGACACAATTTTTTCTTGCGGGACACAATTTTTTACTGCCGGACACAACTTAGACACACCTCTCGAGAAGCCCCTGACAATGCTTATGGTGATGATGTAGCTAGATTTACCGAAAAAAATTTCCGATACGTCTCGAATTGACCAAATGTGGCCTAAAAATAAAAAATTTCCCCCAATTTTTAATTTCCCCCAATTTTTTCCTGGGGGCTGCCGCCCCCAGACCCCTGCGACTCTGTGACTTACTATTCCTTGTTATTATCTTTCATCAAAGCCTATGCATGTCTACACGAGTATATTATGCTGCATTTAGTTGTGTAATACACTGTCTGGGCTGATGTTCGTAATTTTGTGGTACGTCTCCAGCTGACCAAATTCGGCCTAAAAATTGAAAAAATCTCCATTTTTTCCTGGGTACACCACTGGCTTTTACAACAAACAGACTCAACTCATTGACCTTGAAATGGCTGCGGCTTTACAAGATAGCATAAAACTAAAAAACGCTATTATAAAAGTGAAAAAGTTTCTTCAGGTTCAGACCTTTGCCCCCCCCCCGAAATTGAAGTCTGGGACCGCCAGTGCTGTATGTATATACATGAGTATATACATTATGCTGCATTTACACTGTAATGTGACGTTCGAAACTTCAAACCCATTGGTTTTTCTTACCCGGAGGGAAAAAGTTCCGATACGTTTCCTATTGACTAAATTTAGCCTGAAAATCGACAAGGTCTTCATTTTTTGGAAAAAAATTCCGATACATACATCTAATTGTGGTTTCTAAGCTCAATTTTGCCCAAACATTCACACAAGTGTTGCAAAAATTGCAAGCTTGTGCATAGAAATTTTAAAAAGCTCTGGCTTCTGGGGGCTGCGACCCCCAGCCCCCGCAACCATTGTAGATGAATTCTGTGTTTTACTGACAAGTGCGCCTAAAAAAACAATTGGCTGTGTATATATACCCACCGTTGCAAATTTTTGGGTAGGTAATGCCACTGCACATCTTACGTACTTTTCTGCATAAAAAGCGAATAAGCAAAAATGGTTTACATCAAGCATGGACACTTTGTAACCAATACTTGACTCCAGCCAAGGTTTTTTTTGTGCAAAACCCGTGCAAATGTACTCTTTTTTAAAATTTTGCACACAATAATTAAACTTTGGCACAATAATGCACAGTACCTGTCGAGCCTGTGATAAGCTCAGAATGCACTGTTTTTAATGCAAAATCGAAAAAAATTTCTAGGAGCTGCCGCCCCCAGACCCCTGCGTCAACTCGCATCACTGCCATTTGATGGTATGTCTGGTATTTTTTCTAGTATTGGCTGTTATGTTTCAGTAGGTTAATGCAAATCTTATTTTTATTCATATATATACCCGTTTCATTGCAAAAATTCCTGGATCTGCCACTGGTATGGCTTTAGGGCGTACCCAGGGGAGGGGGTAGGGGAAAATTCATACCCCACGTAAATTTTTTCCCACTGAATTATCACACAAGAGTCCCCTCTGCGGTTTTTATCACCCGATCGAAAAAAATCTACGTATCTCTATAGGTATAAAAACACATATATATATTTGCTTTTATATAGGCAAAGAAAACGCATTTAGTTTGCACAAAAATATAAGTTTTTGCACACAAAAATTAAAATTTTTCAAAATTATGCACGCAAAATTTAAAAAAAAACATGTTTGACTCGAACGGCCGAACTGACACCCAGACACACTCGACGCTTACGGGACACAAATTTTTTTCGCCGGACACAACTTGGACACACCTTCCATTTTCAAAAAAAAACCCTGGTACACCCCTTGGCAATACCTAAGTGTTGGCAAAATTTCAGCCGGTCAAGTGTTTTCTGAGATACCCCCGGGGACCCCCCAAAATTCACGGACTTTCGCTCTTTTTTTTCCCCAGAACTTTTCTCGTCGGTAGTTCATCCGAGCGACACCTTTTTTGGTTTTTCACATTTCGTATAGCCTGCAATAGACACGGAAAAAATGGTTTTGCTCGGGTGTTTCCGTCAGAGGCTGTGGACTGGGGTCCAAAAAATGACTAAGTACGAAAAAGTTTAGCACACTTTTTGCGCAAAACGGCCAGTCATGATCTTTTGCATGTGAGGTGGTATAGTAGTGGAATAGAAACTAACATGGGCTTTTTTTGAATTTCGGCCTATAAGCCCCAGGGCCCATACATACCCCCCGCCACGTGTATTACGGCCTACGGGGGTAGGTTCGCTACGGGCAGTGGAGCTATCATGGTTATAGCTGGAGGTCTATCGTCTTGTATACGAATATAAACCCATATGCTGTGCATTCACTGGTATTATCACTTTCTTGCTCAGATGTTGAATAGTCCTCTAGACGGTACCCCCCCGGTTGGCTGTATGTCATGTATGCGTAACGTAACTTCACAGTAGAATAATTAGGTTTGCTGTTTGTTTTTCATGATAGTTCAAGTTTTTTCATGTAATATGGATTGTGAACTTACGAACATATCATATTAATACCCATTGCCCCACAGATTGCCCCCCAGGGTGTTCCCAAAGGGGACTCGGGACCCTTTTGCACTTTTGGGGTAAAAAAATTTTTTTCGAGTTTATTCTCAAAAATTTGTTTCTAGGGGTAGTTTGGGGTCCTGAGCAAGAATCTGGGATTTATTTTTGCCTATACCCACTCTGGACACCCATGGCCCCCTGGGTACCACCTAGGGGGTCAAAATGGGTCAATTTTTTCGAATTTGAAAGTTTGTCTGTGACTCGTGAACTCTCCTAAAACAACCCCCTTCTAGGGTACCCACCCACGACGGATCCAAGGGGTCAAGTTTTGAAAATTTGGATTTTGATGTTCATAGATGTAATTTGACTCCCTGAACACGAATCTGAGGTCTATTTTTGTCTATGACGCTCGCTGACTCCCCTGCGACCCCACCACCTCCCTCAGGGTACCCCCCCCCCCCCGACACGTGTCCAAGGGGTAAAACTTTCAAAACTTGAATTTTGATGTCCCTGATTACGAATCCGTGGTTTGTTTTTGTCTAGAACCTTCCTGGATTCCAACACTCCCCGAACGGGAATCCAAGGGGTCAAATTTTACATAGGGATATATACATGTATATTGTATGTACATGTACACATGTACACTTACGTACATACTACATTGGTCCGATTCAGGCAGTGAAGCCGTCATAGCTATATGTAGTGATAGCTATGCTCTGTGCTTCGTTTCCACTACAGCGGAAAAAGAGAGTGGACTAGTAAGGAAAAATGCCCTTGTCGGGCGGCTCCTTGGGTAGAATAGGTTACTGTCTGTCTAAAGCGGAAAAATACTTGGCTGAGCTTGTAAAAGCATTGGTACAAGACTTTTATTAACAAGAATATGCAATTCGTGTGAGCTTGTCAAAGTAGGTGGACTAGGTATACCTGTTGAGAATAGGAATATGATCTTTGTAGGGCAGACACTGTTTTCCGCACCCTATTCGCGCGAACTTACAGCCCGTTCTTGGTTTGTTTCAACTGTATTTTCTTATTATTATTGTTGTTGTAAAGTATATATGCTTGATAAAAAGGTTCTGTGAGATAACTGCAGACCTTATCCAGATTCTTAACTGATCGTTTGATCGAAATATATGTATATGTACCATACATGTAACAGCACCAAAATTTTGGGTACCCCTCCCCCCCTTGGAGGGACCCCCCCCCTCCCCTAAGTCAATTAATGTTTGACCCCCTCTCACAAAAATGACGCAATTTTTACCTTTTTTGACCAAAAAAAAAGATTTTGACAATTTTTGGCTAAAATCTTGGTAAAAATCGCTTAAATTTCACAAAAAAATGCCGATTTTGACCAAAATTTTACTCCCGTCGGGACCCTCCCCCCCTCTTTTCCCCTTGGCGGGAACCCTCCTCCCTCCCCCGGGACCGAATTTTGGGGGGGTCTTCCCCCCCCATCCCTCCCAACTACATGTATGATATGTACTTAGTAAGCATCTTACTTCATTCGACTTACTTCATTCGATCATATTTAAATTATGCATAGTGTGTTAGATGTGTGTAAGCTACAGTAGGAACTAATCCATAGTCTGAGAGTCCATAATCTAAAAACAAGAGCTTACAAGAAACTGCGACCTAAATTGACCCATTTATGGCGCCCAAAATACATTGGTGCGAGGTAGGGCTTTCAGCGTCCTTGTCAGCCGAGAATCTTAGCAATCCCTGACCGATTGTTTGCACACCCCCGAATTATTTCAGCCGTTCAGCCAACAGTCGACATTTCAGCTAAAATTATTATGAGTGCCCGCTCTAACGTTTTTGCCATTTGCCAATGTTGAGTTAGTGTAAAAAAAGCCTGTATGTTACATGAGCACATGATATAATTTAGCTGAAGGTCGCGCGAATAGGGTGCGGAAAACAGTGTCTGCCCTACGAAGATCATATTCCTATTCTCAACAGGTATACTTAGTCCACCTACTTTGACGAGCTCACACGAATTGCATATTCTCGTTAATAAAGTCTTGTACTAATGCTTTTACAAGCTCAGCCTAAGTATTTTTCCGCTTTAGGCAGACAGTAACCTATTCTACCCAAGGAGCCGCCCGACAAGGGCATTTTTCCTTACTAGTAATAGCATGCAGGCGGGGAAAAAAACCCGCATTTTCATATTTCGTCATGTAGCTCATAGACTATACGTTTTCACGGGAAACCAAAAAAATCTGTCGTAGGCCTAACCTTGCTCTAAATGCTGGCACCGGTTTCATTTCGCTATCTCTTACCATTTTTTGGCGGGAAGCCAAAAACTTGCCGGGGAAAAAAAACCCAATTGGGGGAAAAAAACCCATGTGGGGGAAAAAAAACCCACCCCATAAATCACCCGAAAAGTGTGTTAGCGGTAGTTTTTCAACGCTATGGCACGTATTAGGAGTAGTAGAGGCCACTGATGTCAAAACTATGCGCAGATTTGCTATGGGGCCTCAGGTAGACAAGTTTGAAAACTGCCCTTCGCAGCCCATTATAAAATTTTGAATTTTCAGATTTGAAAACAAAACACCTTAATTTCGCCTGAAAACGTTGAAAACAACTAAAAAGTTGCTATTACGCTTCAAATACATGCAAAATCTGCACTTTATGGCTACTTTTTACACCATCGACCCTCCATGGAGGGTACCGTAAGTGGGTGTGACTGGTCGTGACGGACATAGTTTAATTTTATTCGGTTATTTGGCGTTTAAACAAGAGAAACTAACAGGTTATAATTAAAAACATACAAAAAACTGGCAATAGTACCAGATAATACTACTTTCCGCTCCAAAGGGACCTCAAAATGACAAAGTCCGACTATTAGGCCTGTATACCAGAAATCGATCAAGAAAGTGGTTGTGACTGGTCGTAATGGCCATAATTTAATTTTATTCGGTTATTTGGCGTTTAAACAAGAGAAACTAACAGGTTATAATTAAAAACATACAAAAAACTGGCAATAGTACCAGATAATACTACTTTCCGCTCCAAAGGGACCTCAAAATGACAAAGTCCGACTATTAGGCCTGTATACCAGAAATCGATCAAGAAAGTGTCAGTATGCGCATTTGTGTTAACAATAAACGTCTTTTTGCACTACCATGAGTCTTTTGGAGTAGCTACAAGGTTTTTCGACATCACCAGACCATTTTCAAAAAGTGGGTTTTTTTCCCCCACATGGGTTTTTTTTACCCCGTCTAATTTCGGTCATGCCCCCCCTCGTACGAAAGAAGGAGGGACCTGCCACTGCGGTCATGAATAGAGGAAGGGTAGTCCTCTGTAAAAGTGTTTTTACATTTGAGCTCGCATCTTTTAGTGCTGAGAAATGAGACTACAAAATTCACCTCCCTTGGAGCCATGTCGGGTCAAAAATGGGGGGTCAAAATTTTTGACTCATAAAAAGTACCAACGAGACCCCGTTTGGATACCGCTTATATACGTTTGCCTACAGGGACTGTACTATACGCTGGCAAATTTTTAGACCTGTACCATATACCCAAGTTCCGGAACCGGGGTGGGTTTTTTTTCCCCCGAAAAATGGGGTGGGTTTTTTTCCCCGCCTGCTATATATAGTATAGCACATAATAGAAACAGTATGACACTGTTCCACCGTTATTACCAGTTAGCGCGAGATTGTGGTAGGTATATAACTGTGATTGGCTATTAGCTGATAGAATTTTACCATGCATATTTTTTATTTTATATTTGTTTTAGACGCAGCCTGGCCGATGTCCCAGTAACCTCTGCGCCGTACGCAGATGGCTGGAAACCGGGCAGACAGGAGATATTGCCGCCAAGCTACGAGAAAGTTTGCCGGGAGAAAGTGTGAAACACTCTTTTGCAGGAAAATGATGTTACCTTTACTACGTCACAGTACAGCGAATTGAGTGATCTTGCCGGCTGAACGGACATACAACTGTGATTATGTATTCTTCCAATACCCTAGTCCTTAAATAATGATCTCATTCATACATGTAACGTCACGAAAATTTCAAGTACATGTACCCCTCCCCTGTGTCTACTGATTTTTAACCCCCCCCCCCTCTCCCAAAACGTACGCAAATTATTTTCATAAAAAATGCTATTGTTTCAAATTTTGGCCAGAAATTTATCTCACGCCGGGGCCCTCCCCCCTCTTACTTCTAGCGGACCCCCCTTCCTCGTTCAGAACCAATTTGTGGGGGGTCTTCCCCCCATTCCCAATCAACTGCAGGCGTGATGTCATCGTTTTGTGTCAGCAAAGCAAATCTGCAAAGATATTAAGCAAAAGTTATGACCTCTTTATTTAATGTGTGTATAGCTTTTCAAATACGTGGCTAAAACATTTTGGATTGGCTACAAGATTTTTTAAACTTTTAGCCAACTTGCTAAATATTTTTGACGAAAAAATATATCCAACTCGATACGCAATATAATTACAGTTGTCTTAAAATGCACACAATCGCTATTCTTGACTACACATATTAGCAGAGTTTCTGCAGAAACTAAGCCTTTTTTGGCCAGTGTTTTTAGCTTTTTTATTAGTTTTTTTGCTTTTTTAGCTTTACCATTGCGTAAAATTTTGGTTCGAAGCTTTTAGTTAATTTCGGTGAGGATGGTATTCCACCCATTGCCCTCCTGGCTATTATTGGTAAACGTTGTTATCATTAATTTTTTAAAGCCTTCATTGTGATCATGATATGATAATATGATACGTGTATAACATAGCTTTAATGTTACCGTCATATGCATGTATGTAACAGCACAAACATTTTGGGCACCCCTGTCCCCCCTTTGGTGGACCCCCCTTCCCTGAGTCTACTGATTTTTGACCCCCAACCCCTGTGTCTACTGATTTTGACCCCCATGTCTCCCAAAATTGACACAATTTTTACCTTTTTTTGGGCAAGAAGCACGGATTTTGACATTTTTAGCCAAAATTTTGGTAAAAACAGCTCAATTTTCATAAAAAATGCCGCTTTTTTCAAAACTTGACTGGAATTTTTTCTCAGATTGGGACCCTATACCCAAAATTTTGGTGCTGGTGTGTTTTTTGTGTTGCATTTTTTTGTGTTGTGGTTGGTCATGTCTTGGAGGTTGGAGAGTTTTATAAGTTTTAATGTTATCTCATTTTTTGTTTCTTTTATATACTTGTGATGCTTGCCTGTACGCCCTATCGTTATATAGTTTGTGGGCTTTCTCATTCTATTAAATAAAGCTATTGTGATAACGTTTTTTCGAGTTTTCAATAATCGAGTTTTCGATCTTTGTTTTATAGCTATCTTGATGTAATCAAGTGCGAAGTTCCGGAATAGTAGCACTTTAGTCTGTTACGTTATTTCTCCCCGACTTACCAGTCCGGAGTTTGGAGTTTTTTAGCCGGTTTGAATCATTTTTGAATCCATGGACTCTTGACCTCAGAACTTAAAAAAACGCAGGTTTTAAAAAATTCAAGTTTTTTTAAAAACTTTTAAAGAAAACAAATTTTTTCATTTCTTGAGGTGTGAAAAGTACATTTCTATACACGAACTTTTCGGTTTTAAACCGCTAAAATTTTAAAAATTAAATTTTTTTAGACTATTTTAAATTTTTCTAAAATTAGCATTTTTTAAGAAGTCCTGACTTCCTGAGGTCGAGACTCTAGAAATGCAAAAAATTATTTAGATCGGCTCAGTAAATTTCAAATTCCGGAGTGGGCTGGGGGAAAACAGAAACGACCCACACTTTACTGTCCAGAGTATATCTAAAGTCCGGTTCATACGAGTCCTTGTCCTTGTCGCTTTCTCCTTGGGCGATTCCAAACAAACAGCAAGTCCGAATAAGCAAATATTTCGCATCATGATACCTAGTTGGGGTCACTTCCAGATCGTATATAAATTAAAAAGTTAAAACGCATTTTCAATTTTTCACAGCAGGTGGCTGAAATTTGTCTCTGTTCCTGTGTCTGAAGGACAAGTATGAACCAGGCTTACCTAAGTCTATAGGCTGCATGATTCGGACACCTTCAAAACGAGATCTTAGTCAGACTAAATCTCATGCCTAATTTTCGATTAACCTTACCCTGGTTAACGCTCTTTAATGCCCAGAGTTCTGGCTCTCTCTAGGCTGCCAGACTCCGGACACCGTAAGGTATTTTGGCCATTGCTCGAGATACGTGCGTCGTAGACAGATCGCGAAACCGCCATACGGTAGAATATTGAATGGTGAGCAAAATATACTTAAATATAATTAGGTTTGGGGTTTGTGACCCCCCTCAGAGTATGTGCAGGGCAACTTCCAAAATCGGTGGCTCACGAAGCAAAAAACCGGCGGAACAAAGTTTTCAAGACTGGCACATTTGATCATGTTGTTTCCAGCAAGTATTTACTTTGACGACGATTTTTGGCAGAAGTTTGTACAAAAAATGTTTAAAGAAATTAAAATTGTCCATTCTTGAAGCGTCGCGATCATGTACTGTTCAGCTTCGATTCCATCTTCGGGAGTTGTATATACATATACTAAAATAGTTATATTTTGTATTGCACAGGTACAATGGGCGAGCTGGACGACTATTTGAAAGTACAACAGAATCTTGGCAATAAATCTTTCTGCTGCACGTCTTATCATGTGATACAACACCACAAGTGGGTTGTCACCCTTCTTTAAAAGCTGCTTTTCCTATTCGGCAACCAAACTTATCCTAAAACTATGCGCGAAACTATCTTAAAATTAGACGCGAAATTATCCCAAAATTATACCCGAATTTATCCTAAAAAATTATAGGCGGCAGGGCTAAACTGTTGTAAAAACTTTGCATGAAACTGGTGCTTGTTTAAAACTTCATGCTAGTGAAATTAGTTATGAGTATGACTGGGATCCATCCATAGTTTCGGTCACGTTGCCCATGAAGGGTCTGCCGCTACTTGACAAAATGAGACAGCTCAATAATGAGACCAAAGTTCAGCAACGGAATAAGAATTGATAAAATGAGATGTTTGGAGACCCACAATTCATTTCATTTCTAGTTTAATGTTCATTATGTTTAATTGATAAATTGTTAATTTGATTTTTCTGAAAGAGCTTTGAAAATCATCTTTGTATTTATATAAAAAAATAACGATTCTGGGACTACCACCTTAACTATTTCAAGTTTTTTGTTTATTTCGTTGTCATGTCAGCTTTTTTTGAGTGTATATAATTCTTTATAGGCCGCGGTATTTGGGTGCTGGGATCGTACACATTTTGTTTGCTGTGGCAGCTATCGGTCTTCTTATATTTCACTACAATAGGGACGGTTTCACTGTCAAGTAAGTTGTTTTTTAGGAAAACGAAAAAACTAAGAAAATAAAAAAATTAATAACAATAATAATGACTGGTATTTATTTCATACGCCTATAAGCACGAATTTGTGGCCTGTTATAGGGATCGCCGGATATCCGGATCCAGTATCAAGTCGTCACTCGTCAACGACAATGAATTAATTGTCACAAGGGTCACCCCTTCGGTTTTTTACGGAAAAGTATTTTCGTTAGCTTCTCAATTTTAAAAAAATTGAAGATTTTTTAGTCTGATTTCTGTAAAAATCGTGACAGGTGCCCTCACAACACCCTATCAAACAGTTCAAATGTTCAACTGCTGTGTATACCTTCGTGTCCTGAGCTACTAATATGTTAGTAGTTTTAGCAAGAGTACATAATAGCGTCTCGCTCTATATAGAAGAAGAGTAAGACACTCTCCAGCCTGCCTGTGTTCTAGCAGATGCGCATAGGCAAATGCGCTGGTCGTTTTCAGGCTACATGTTGACATTTTGTGCAACATGTGGCTGGCCAATCAGAAGCAAGCTCCTGTCCTCTGATTGGCTAGACGCCTGTGCACGTGTTCCAATCATAAAACGAGATAGGGATAAAAGGTTAATAACTCATTATTCATTTATAGTCTGCTTGCAAAAACATTAAAGATTCGCAAATACCTTTATGGATATTTTGGCAAACTTTCAGCGAAATTGATTGAGAAACTTTAAAGAAATTCAGAAAAGTTCATATCTCAAAAGTTTCTCAATCAATTTCGCTGAAAGTTTGCCAAAATATCCGTAAAGTTATGTTCCTCCTCTTTTTTTAGCTATACTAAATAAATAGATATTTTCTTTTTCCCTTTCTTAATTTTAATGATCATAGGCATTTATAGATAAGAAACTTTGTTTTTTTTTTTTTTTTGTCGTGGGGCCAGCCCCCACCACCTATTCCGAGCCAAGAAATTCCAATGAGTCTCTCCCCATAAAAAACTAAAAAACACTAAAACCGAGCCTACGCCTCCAGCCCAGAAACAGGAAATTGGAAATCAAGTTAGACACCCAACCCCCAAAATTTTGCAAACAACAACACAACAAGTAAAAAAAAAAAACCACCACCCCCCTTCTCACACCCCGCCCAGGGGCGAGACACACACACCCAGAGGCGCGGGGGGGCGGCGGGCCCCCCAAAAAAAAAAAAAAATGGGGGTATTAGTGGGAGCGACGGAAATTCGCCGACAGAAACGGAAAGACCGAACGGCCCCCTCCCCCCCCCCCCCCACGAAACATCACACCACCCTAAAAACAACAAAATGCAGCACCACACCCTACACCCACCACACGCCGACGGAGTGATAATCAGGGTTGGCGCGATAGCGCCAAACCCTAGAATAGGACCCACACACCATATTGCGAGATTTTAAAATGAATTTTTTTAATAACTGAAAATTTATGCAAGCAAATCTGTTTTAATTTGGTATGTGTACTTGCCTGGGGGACGGCTACATGCTGGCCAAATTTCAGGCAAATCGGTTGGGTATTACCCGAGATATGAAAAATCGTCTCCCGCAAACTCGGATTTTTCCGTCTTTTTTTTTTTTTCCCGGTCGCAAATCTCAAGAAATACACATTGGCGGGGCACTTTTTTGTGCTATTTATATTCAATCTGGTTGGGAATAGAGGCATTAGCAAAATGGTGTTCTAGGCTTTTGCCGTTTTGGCTCTGCTGGGAGGGGGGAAACCCCTTTTTTGGGCCTCGAAAAATGGCAAAGTCCGGTAAAAATATGTGCCAGCTTTTGAGACGTCACGCAAACAGCCCAAGTCTGATCTTTTGCATGCATGGTAGTGTAGTGGGGTTGTAGTGCATCTGCTATTTTGGAGTCGATCGTGCCACTGTAGCACTGGGGAGGGGGCTCGGAAGGTACTGTACGTGTATTATGGGGGTAGGCTACCTACGGGCAGTGCAGCCAACACGGTTATAGATGGAGGCCTGTCGTCTTGTATTCGAATATAAACCCATATACTGTGCATTGCAGCGTGCTATTAGTTTTGTTGTCAGATTTACGTAGTAGCCAGAACTGGTGCACCCCCCTGTGATACCGTTGAAAACATGATTTTTCATGATTTTCTCAATGTATAACGCTTTAATGGGTAACTGCTCGTTCTGTATTTCTATTGCAACGTAATATATATGTGCAGGGGTGTCATTTGATACATTTTGGTCTGCGTTGTATGCTCTGTTCCACTTTGGCAACCCTGGCAAAGTGCCAAAATGGTCAATTTGACCAAATTTTTGAATTTTTTCAGTTTTGTCAAAAAACTGCGAAAAGGGGTAATTTGAGGTGCTGAACGCGAATATAACGTTATTTTGACAAAATAATTAGTATTTTCTTCCAAAATAGTGCTCAGTGGTCAAGTACGGTTGTGTGTACTATACATAGGAAATATGTAGGCAGTACAGCCAAAACGTACGGTTACAGATGAAGGCCTGTCGTCTTGTATTCGAATATTAGCCCATATACTGTGCATTGCAGCGTGTTATTTGTTTTGTTGCCGCATTTACGTTCTAGCCAGAACTGGTGTACCACCCTGTGATACCGTTGAAAAGATGATTTTTCATGATTTCATCAATGTATAACGCTTTAAGGGATAACGGCTTGTTCTGTTTTTCTATTGCAACTTAATATATAAGCCAGGCGTGTCAGTTGATACTGTTTGGTACGCGTCGTAAGAACTGTTCCACCTTGGCAATCCTGGCAAAGTGCCAGAATGTCAAACTGACCAAATTTTTTAATTTTCTTAGTTTTGTTGAAAAACTGTGAAAAAGGTTAATTTGAGGTGCTGAACGTGAATATAACGTTGTTGTGAGGAAAAAGAATTGTTTTCTTCTAAAAAAGAAGCAGTGTAGCCAAAACAGTTATAGATGGACTCCTGTCGTCTTTTATTCGAATATAAACCCACTCCTGTCGTCTTGTAGTCGAATATAAACCCATATATTTACTGTGCATTGCAGCGTGCTATTTGTTTTGTTGCCAGATTTACGTAATAACCAGAACTTGTGCAACCCCCCCCCCCCCCAGTGATACCGGTGAAAACATTTTCATGATTTGAAGCTGAATCTCTCAAGCGGAAAAATGGATAGGATTATTATAAAAATGCCCTTCACAGAAGGGCAGCAATGTTAGTAGAATAGGAAAGCGGAAAAATGCTAATATGCTTGTTAAACACCCGGGACAAGTTTTGCCGCCGAATAGGAAAACGCAGCTTGCTAAATGAAGCGGACAAGAGTTGTGTCAGAATAGGAAAACGCAGCTTTTTAAATGAAACGGACAAGACTTGCGTCAGAATAGCAATCGCCCTGCGACACGTCAGTGCTTTCTGCACCCTATTCGCGCGAACTAATCAGCCATTATCATGAGCTGCTCTGTTGCCGGAAAAGTATAGTATACATAGCTGGTTCTTGATGTTATTTACAAAGGCAAGCCATGACCGGAATAAACATTCTTGTAATGAGTCGTACATTCACAAGAATCATTAATCGATCATAGCGGTCATTCGTTTTTATTTTTACACATACGTTATACGTACATGTGTTTAATCATCATAAACATTTAAGTAGACTAAGCTTCGTGTTGAATATTAGTATGTACTTGCTGTGAAATGTTTATTTAAAATATGTCATTCGTAACTTTCGGGAAAGATGTTTACAAAAATAGATATGTATGTAATATGTGAAGAAATTTAAATTAAGTAACTGTATATCTACTTTACAATACAAGTCCTGACATGTGAATATGTGATAGTAAGCGTCAAGAATGCTTTTCCTAGTTATTCGCGCGAATAGGGTGCAGAAAGCACTGACGTGTCGCAGGGCGATTGCTATTCTGACGCAAGTCTTGTCCGTTTCATTTAAAAAGCTGCGTTTTCCTATTCTGACACAACTCTTGTCCGCTTCATTTAGCAAGCTGCGTTTTCCTATTCGGCGGCAAAACTTGCCCCGGGTGTTTAACAAGCATATTAGCATTTTTCCGCTTTCCTATTCTACTAACATTGCTGCCCTTCTGTGAAGGGCATTTTTATAATAATAATAATAAGGAATGGCAAGCCACAACAGAAAGGGCCCCCAAATTTTCGGGGAAAAGGGGCCCCCGAAACGGAGGGGGGCGGCCCCCCCCCCCCCCCCCCCCCCCCCCCCCCCCCCCCCCCCCAAAAAAAAACCCCCCCCCCCCCCCCCCAAAAAAAAAAAACCAACTAACCAAACCCCCCAAAACACACACAAAAAAAAAAACCTGCATGGGGGTCTGGGGGCGAGAGCCCCCAGAAGCCGGGCGATTTTTCTGATTTTGAAACACATTCTTCATGTTAAACTTCACTTTTTGGTGGCCAGATTGCCCACCAGCCCAAAATTTTCAGTGGCCAATCCATAATTTTAGTGGCCATGGCCACCAGTTTGGCCAAAAAAAAAACGCTGGATACTAAAGTGTGTTACGCAGAGAATCTACGCGCTGATTGGCAGCCACATGTTGCGCAGAATGTCAACATGTAGCCTGAAAACAGCCAGCGCATCTGCCTGTGCTAGAACACAGGCAGGCTGGAGAGTGTCTCACTCTTCTTCTATAGAGAGTGAGACGCTATTATGTACTCTTGGTTTTAGTGATTCACAGTTTTATAGTTTTGGTTTCCACTAGGTCCTGTTTCCAAACTATTACTGTGGATGCATTGTGCACCGCTGCGCTTACTCAACGTAGTCGGTTTGCAGGTGCTATAAGCCTTGAAATCTTGAGCTTCAGCAGATCACCCGCTGCAGTGCATTTATCTACCAAGTTTTAAGAAACTGCATTCTGCAGCGGAAATCAATGCGTCAAAAATTAAATTTAGCTAGCTTGTGGGCGCTGCCACCCCAGACGCCTAACTGCAGTCAATTATTGATCTTCTAATATTCAGTGAAATTGTAGTCCATGCTTCTACTTCTACAGTAAAAGTCAAATGTCGACAATCTGAAAATAACTACCTTTTGGGAGAGGAGAACGCTTAACGCGAACTTATACAACATGTAACGTTTCATTTTACCTAACTGAATATCAAGGCCGTATTCTTGTGGGTAAGGAGAAAGAATTGCCCCACTTCAAAAAATTTTTCTAGTGAAAATCCGAGGCTTGCCTCGGTCCCGTTTGGTTTTCGTTGCTAGGGTAAAACATTCCTGCTGCGTCTCCGAATGACAAAATGTGGCCCCAAATTGAAAATTTTGTCTCGGTTTTTTCTGGAGGCTGCAGCCAGTAGCGAGCCAAGATTTTCAAGAGGCGGGGTTCTACCGAAAATTTTTTAAAGCGTATATTAGTATATATACAGTGACGTACCCAGAAAGAAATTTCGGTGGGGAATGACTTTTCAATTGTATTGGGATGGGATGGACTTTTTAGCAATTTTAACACTAAAATTACTTTACAAATGCAAGATAGGCAAGCTATAAAGTCGCAGGGGTCTGGGGGCGGCAGCCCCCACAAAAAATTTCAGATTTTTTACGATTTTTAGGCCGAATTTGGTCAACTGGAGATGTATCAGAAATTTTTTCCGGCAGAACAATTAACACGAACATGGATACGTCACATCACACAGTGTATTAGACAAGTGAATGCAGCAGAATGTACTCGTGTTGACATGCATAGGTTTTGATGAAAGATAATATCAAGGACTGATAAGCCACAGAGTTGCAGGGGTTTGGGAGCAGTAGCCCCCAGGAAAAAATTTTAAGAATATTTTTAATTTTAGGCCAGTTTTGGTTACTTGGAGACGTATTGGAAATTTTTTCTGGCCAAGCCACCAACAGGGGGACCCTTGTGACAATTTTTTCAGGTTCGACCAAAAGGGGGGTTCAGACCCCCGAACCCTTCCCCCTGGCTACAACCATGGCTGTAGCCCTCAGACCCCTGCAACTTTTGCGGCCTAGCTCATACTACTGCTGTGCGCGGTTTTCCGCAGGAAACTCGTTCAAAAAAATCGGTTTTGACTTGAGATAGGTGTGACTAAAAAAATATCAAAAACATGTTGCTGAAAATATATTTCTGGTATCTCTCAAGTAATACTGAATCGATTTGCGCAACACTTGCTGAGTAGACATAAGCCACGGTGGCACCTAACCAGGTTTTTTTTTCAAAATCGGCACTGTGTAAATTATGTGTAAATTAAAAATTTGCTGTGTAAATTAAGGGTCTGTTGTGTAAATTTTTAAAAGTGTGTATTTTAGAACTTTTTAGGTAAAAATTGACCGTTTTTGCACGCGAAAACAAATATTTAGCCTTTGATACTCGAACTACATACGAAAATAAAAAAATATATATGAGATTATATATAATCGAAAATTTTAGCGTTATAGTCAGTTCAAGTATCCGACACGTCAGGACAAGCCCTCCTAACATTTCAAAAAATCTGAGACAAGCCCCCCTAAAATTTCAAAAAATCTGAGACAAGCCCCCCTAAAATTTAAAAAAATCTGAGACAAGCCCCCACCCCAAGCCAAGACCCCGTGTACATGTATGGTTCACACAGATAGAGAGTTGTTTTATCAGCCAGATCCTACACAATTTTTTCAAATCCGGGTATAAAACCGGGGCAAATCCGGGTATCAAAGTAGTTTGAAGTATTACAAGAAATCGCACAGACAAGCTCAGCATGTCAGATTTTTCACTGTCAACTTTCAAGTGCATAAAAACAAATGCTAAAATAAACAAGGACGTCTTGCGAGTAGCATTGTTCTTATGACACTAAAACCTAAACGAAGTCTTGTTCATCTGGAAACTGTTTAACGTGGCGACCTCCAATTTTTCGAACCAAAATTTGCAAGCACTAAAATACAGTAGCACGAGTGTTCCAAAGGAACATAAAACGCGGCAGATCGTGAATTATCAGCAGAAAATTTGAATCAGTGTCAGTCACCAATAGTTAGCAGCCAGCAGCAGATTTTAGGAATATCAATTTAAACTTAAGTGTTATTGTTTGCAATTACACACCAACGAGATTATAGTTTTTAAATGAATATCTACTAGCGTATGTTATGCATCGTACGTCTACGTGTCGACCAATTCAACACAAAAAGATGCGTTTAATAGATCGAAGAAAATTATTGGTTATTAAGCAGGACAGTGCCTCAATTATTTTGGTTGAATTAACCGATTTTAGGGTCTAACTGCAACAAAACATAAAACATGGTCATTTGTAATTGACTGCTAGCAACCGTAGATATGCAACTTGTTCATTTGTATGTATTGGAACGCTGCTAGCTAACGTAGATGTCGGAACGCTGCTAGCTAACGTAGATGTGCAACTTAACTGCTTCAACTGTATATCTTCTCTACTGGGTCTCGGCGCACAAAACTTTCGTAGATAAAACTTTCTGAGGAACAAAACTTTCGTACGGTAAATTTTTCTGAATTTCAAAATTTAGGTTACTATTCAATGAAGAGTGCAACATCAAACTTTGTGTTAGTCAAAATCATTTGTGCTCAACTTAATTTTCAGTGAATGTAAACTGTATTGTCCCCTGAATGTCGGTGACAACTCCACTTAGGCAGCGACACTGAGAACAATGCTCTGCAATCAATATGTAGTAATTATTCATATAGCCACACATTCATTACGTATATACATTTTACAGTTGCACAGCATGCTATGTACAGCTTAGCACATATAATGTCATATAGATCGGACAGCGAAGTTGTCTTTACAGGCTGCGTTTTGAATAGGCCTGAAATTCTTCTTGCCACAGACGACACCCTAATATCGATATACTTGGCGGCTGAGGCCGCCGCGTAAAAAATCATAAGCCGTTTAAGGGGGTAGTGTCGCGAAAGCAGTTTTGCTCTTAGGTTGTGAAAATCGAACTTTCTGCAATGAAATAGAAAATTCAGTGAGAAGCTAGCCCAACGCTGTATGGTGTCACATAATTACTGCCAGACATCACACTATCAATATCGATAAATATCTTGGACCAATCGCCATCAGTAAGCCAGACATCACACAATAGGGACATAAAAGTTCGAAGAATCAAGCCAGATATCAGATTGGCCAGCTTGTGAAGCACACATAATGTGTGGACGCGCAATTTTTTGCGACCATAAGAAAAAAGAAAATTGAAGGTTCGTTTTCCTTTTGATTTGAAAATAAGCGTCTGGATTTTTCACAATTTATCATTATTGCTGTTACTATTTTACAGTTTACGTACACCTTCACAGTTCAAACTAGTGTTACTCCACAACCGCCACAGTATTTTGTACTATATTTTGTGTGCATAAACTACAACATATGTGCTATCAGTCTGTGTAAAAAAACTAAACAGAATAATTGATAAATGTGACGAAAAAATGGAATGTGAATAGGTTTTCAAAACGTCATTTTTCAGAATTTGCGACATTATTGCAAACTATATGCTGCACCAATTTTGCTGAAACTTGGCAAAATAATTGGCCTTTAGACAGATTTTGAAAATATAGAAAGAACAATTTCTAACATTTTACTGAACAAGTTTTACAGTCGCGCAAAATCGACTGCTTTCGCGACACTACCCCCTTAACAGCAGAAACTGAAGATTTTTTGTTTTTTGGTCAAAAATTAGACTTAATTTTGTTAGCACAAAGAGGTTACACGGTGCAATTGACACTTCGCGAATTTTTGTAAATTTTACACCCAAAATAGTCCGTTTAATCAACTTTTGGGGGAAAATGGGGCTGTGTAAATCAGTGTGTATTTTTATTATTTGCTGTGTAAATTAGGCGGCCGGTGTGTAAATACACCCTATTTTACACAAAAAAAAGTTATTATTAATATTATTACAAGTCTAGTACGTCTAGTTTGTCCAAAAACGTAATGTGATAGCGTTTAGCATTTATTCACAACGTTTTAAATTTGACGACAACAAGTTAAGTATGTTTACAACTGTAATTACTAATTAGCATTGATTGCACAATCCCACTTGCTGGAAGTAGATTGCGCATTACCTACCAAAGATGAATTATTTTGGCACTATGAATTATTAAAGTCAAAATATTGAAAAAATTACACCGACCCAGAGTCGAACTGGGGACCCCTGGATTGATGTAATAAATCTCACATACAAGCCACACGCTAACCTACTGCGCCACCGGTGCTGCAAAAAGATTACGTTTAAAACGTCGTTAAATAGGTCAGTTACTGTGCTGATTTAATGAAATTGGTAAAAAGAATTGAAAAATTTTAAAGTTTGAACCAACTTTGCTTAATAAGCGTGTGTTAACAGACATAACCGGATTATTATAATCATACATGTACACGGGGTCTCGGTCTGGGGGGGGGGCTTGTCCCAGAATTTTCAAAATTTTAGGGGGGCTTGTCCCGACTTTTCGGGGGTTTGAGCAAACAAAAACGCGAAAATTTCGAATTTTTGCCAAAAAAGACGAAATTTTCGGCAAAATTTGGTTATTTTTAGAAAATTTTTGGCTTTTTTCTCATTATTGAAGCAATTTACGGCGATCTAGGGCAATTTTTGAGTGTTTGGGCACCTTTCTTTCAGCATCAAGGAGGGGGGCTTGTCCCGGTGAGTCAAATCTGAGGGGGGGTTGTCCCGGAATCTCAAATCTGGGGGGGGCTTGCCCCAGACCCCCCCCCATGTATATCTGTGATTATAATTTATCATTTTGCTTAGGATACCCTAGTTTATATACTATTAAATATTACAAGTCTAGTGGGTCTAGTTTAGACTAGTTCGACCATGTCGTATATATCTTAATTAAGTCCATTTATGTTACATTATTTGCGCAATGAGCGAAAAATTTCAATTTTTGCCTAAATTCAAGTGTTTTGAGATTTGATCACCCATGGGGTGATCTGTACAATCAGCCCCTTTTATGAAAACTTTTCAGTGGTCATTACTTTTGATACGGTAGTGGTAGAATAATAATTTTAACGTCATTTGAGAGAAAATTGTCAGAACTTTCAAATGATGGGTCACGTGACCCTGTGACGTAACGTTTAACGTACGTCAAAATTTAGAAAGTGCATTTGGAATTATTTTCAGGAAGTTGCGCCAACATGTGACATGTCATTTGAAAGGGCTAAAAAATTGTCTTTCCAATGACAATTTTCATCGTTCGACGATGTTCATAGCCTAAGTTATGGCCACTTTTGTGGTTAACCTCCAGAAATAAGTAACTACAAATGGATTCTGCGGAGGAAAAAATAACTCCATTTTACGCAATTTTAAGCTTAGTCACAGCATAGCTGTGTAGTATGAAGCATTAACGCCTCTTTTAGACATTTCGATGAAACAGATGCTAAGTACCACGTTTTCAGTAACAAGGTTTAAACGTTGCTCGTAGCAACAGACAAATAACTCCATTTTACTCTTCGTGAGCTCCAAGTCGAATAATCGAGTCAATCGGATCTCGTCGGGTTAAATTTCCACTCGTTCTTTCTAAGGCAGGGTCGAGTTCAAAAATTTCGACATGTTGCGAGTCCTTACTTGACGTTACAATGATTCAAAACTGTATGTTTGGCTTGTGTAATTTCAGCCTCCTTATTATCTTCGTTGCATTTCTGTATCTTCTAATTATGGGCATCGCCTGTATCTATGTAGCGCAAGTGGCAATACCACAATTCCTAAACGAGTGTCTTGAAGAAGAACGCCAAAGACTTCAACAAAGAGAAAGACAAAGGCAAAACGAGCTGGAGTTTCAGGTGGTGCCCTCTCAGCCGGTGCCGGCGCCTCCCGGTGCGGGGAGCAATGTCACGACACCACCTCCTGGGCAAACCGTCGTTATTACGCGAACCATTGTCACCAATCCTGACGGCACAACCTACACCACTGAGGAAACTGTGTACGTAGAACGAAAAAGGCATGAGCAAACATGGTTTTGGTGGGTTTTCAATCCCCCTAGAAGACATTTCACAACCCCCCAAGATAAATGCTTCACCTCCCCCAGAATGTTTCGAAGGTACTCACGAGTGAGCAAAATCGGTGGCTCACGAAGCGAAAATGGTGGCTCACGAAGCTAAAATCGGCGGTAAAGTTGCTCCGCACTCCCCTACCCCACCCCGCCTTGCCCCCAGAATTCGCTAGCTGCCCACGTATGCGCATGAGTCTCTGTGTTTATTTTGATTCAGATATATAGATATAGAATCGGTCCCACTGAACCGGATAGAACTGGAACCGGTAATACGGAACCGGTCCCATCTCAGCCAAGCCCGCTGACTGCGCCATTTTAATATATAATAGCATTATAGCTAGACCACAGCACTTAGCAGGTAACAGTGATTGGCCGTTTGCAACTATACGAGAATGGTAAGCTGGTGTAAAAGTATGCCCAAACGCGTAACTTTACAATACATACATATTTTGTATATTTATTTTAGTCGCAGGCAGGCCGATGTCCCAGCACCCTCTGCGCCCTACGCAAATGGGGGGAAGCAGGATACATTGCCGCCAAGCTACGACGACGCTTGCCAAGAGAAAGTGTGAAAAACTCTTTTGCTGTCATATGATTTCATCTTTACTACGTCACAGTACAGCGAACTGAGTGATCTTGCCGGCTGAACGGACATACAGTACTGTATATACGTAGATAAGTTCTGTGTCGTCGGCGTAAGACTAGCTTCATCTTTCGCGAAAAGTGAGCAAGCTTCGCGAAAAGGAACGAACGGTGGCCGGAAAGTGAGGACAAAAATTTTTTTTATTTTTTCCCGTTTTTACATTGTAAATGTGCTTGGGAGCACTTTTAAGAAAATTTTTGTTCCTAACTTTCCGACCAACCTTGGTCACTTTTCTCGACGGATGAAGCTCGTCATACACCGACGAACAGGGAACTTTTTTTGCACAGTACTGTGTTGCTTTGGGCTTTTTGTAGCTTTTAATTTAATGTTATCGGAATAATAATCATGTATACGGTGGTGATATGGGGTTTGAGGATCCCGTTTCCCTTCCTCAAAAAATGGAAGGGTCGAAGTGACCGTCTCTGGTTTTTTGGCGATTCTGGCGACACCGATTTTAACCATACATGTAACAGCACCAAAATTTTGGGTACCCCTCCCCCCTCTGGTGGGACCCCCCCCTCCCCTGCGTCAACTCATTTTTGACCCCCCCTCGCAAAAATGACGAAATGTTTACCTTTTTTGACCAAAAAAACCAATTTTGACAATTTTTGGCTAATATTTTGGTAAAAATCGCTAAAATTTCACCAAAAAAGGCCGATATTTTCAAATTTTGGCCAAAATTCTACTTCGTTCGGGACCCTCCCCCCTCTTTTCTCCCTGACGGGACTCCCCCTCCCTCCCCCGGGACCGAATTTTTTTTTGGGGGGGGTCTTCCCCCCCCCCACCCCCCCCCCCCCCCAACTACATGTATGATTTTAACTCTCCATTGTCACATGTTTGGTCTAAATTGAGCCTCCGGCTGCCCCCCCCCCAATTTGTGCCCCCGTGCATATTGTATGACTGTTTTTTGTATCGAATTTTGTTGTGTTGTAGTTGAAAATGTCATATGTTATTAATTTGAATTTGCTATTTGCGCTATGAGCGCTATTTGCGCAACTTGTGTTGTGTACGGGTGGACAAGGAAATGAACTCGCCATCTAGTTATTTGAACCATCTATCTCTGGATTATTATTGTATCTAAAAGGAGCTGCGTGAACTTTAATAGCGCTTATAGCGTCCCACTGATGCTGTTTTGCTAGTCGCGCCATTTTTGCATGTAGCATTTTTAAGTTGATATATTATATACTTTGTGCTATTGGCTATTTTTTATTACATATATATTAGGGCAAAAAAGTTAAACTTTAACTTTAACTAAAATTAAAAAAGTTAGGGGTCTTACTTTAACTTTAACTTTAACTTCAAAAAAGTTAAGGGTCTTACTTTAACTTTAACTTAATTTAAATTCAAGCACCCATACTTTAACTTTAACTTAAATTCCTCCAATTTCTTAACTTTAACTTAAATTATAACTTTTATTCAAAATTTTGAATCTAAACTTTTTTATAACTTTTTTGATTTACGGTAAGATAATTTAAGAAATATTTTAATTGATGTTCTAGTTAACCAAAATCGTTGTCAAATTTAATTTTTTCTTCCGACGCTGTACACAACCGTAGTCCGTAATTGTTGGTAGTGGTACCTACTTTTACTGGAGGCCGCTCAGCTTAACGCATTCACAACATATTTTAAGGGGCTCATATAATTGTATTTTTGAAGTAGTGTAGTGGTATAATTGATCCTTTTAGAGAATCATCTCTGCAACTGCATAGTGTAAAAGTAGCAGCCCCATGTTGTCCAGCGAATATAATTAACACGTAAAGTCAGTATGGGAACTGACTGCTCTTTTTTTGAAGACATGCTTTTTTACAATTTTTAATGAAATATCGGTCACTTAGGGTATTGACTATTGAGTTGTCAAAATTTTATAATTTAAGAGAGCCAACGTGATAGCTAAGGTTACTTTTAATATTCGGGCCAGAAAAGTGGTTTATCTTGTTTCGCAGCTAAGGTTTATGTATTGTGCAAATTTTTAACCTCAACCACCGATGTTAACCTTGTTTTCAATTTTAACTTTAACTTTACCCACAGAATTAACTTTACCTTCACCTTACCTGTGGGTATAGTTAGCCTAACTTTACCTGCAGGTAATTTTGAGAATACGACCCCTGATGTCTGTTTAGTACTTTCCTTCAAAATAGTTTTAACTAAACATCACTACCCTTCGAATTAGCGTTTGTTGAGTGGTCAAAAGCGCTATCCACAAGTAGTTGATACTTCGAGGGTCTGACCCACATACAATATTTTGCGAAAAATGTACGCAACTTGTATCAACAAAAACTGTTGTGATAGATTTTCTTGTCAAAATATGCGATTGCGTGATTGAATTGATACCAAGTTTGTCTATAGTTGTAAGGTTTGATGTCACCACTTCCGATTTGGATCTCATGTCGGGCAAAGGCGTACCCAGGGGGGAGGTTGGAATTCCCTTTTTCCGAAACTTTTTCCCCAGTGATTTTTTTTGCACCAGGGTCCCCCCTTTGATTTTTATGGTCCGCTCAAAAAAATTTTCTGATACGTCTCCAACTGACCAACTTAGGCCTAAAAATAAAAAATTTCCCCCAATTTTTCTAGGGGCTGTCCCTTCAGACCCCTGCGACCATGTGGCTTATTATTAAGACTGTTGCAACTTTGTGATTAAGGGATCTGTCGTTTGTTAGGCGTTTTAGAAATTTTAAAATTGCTTAACAGTGCATTTTAACTCATTACGAGAAGTCTAAGTCATTCCCCCCTCGAAATTTTTTTCTGGGTAAGCCACTGATGTTGGAGGTTATGATGGTCCAAGTTGGTTCTTTCTAACATAAACAAACAGCAGATTCGTAATCAGGTGCTCACTTTACCCTAACAAGAGTACATAGGAACAGTGTGACAGTGTGACTGTAACCGCCCACGGTTTGTACAACCTACCAAATGACCCAGAGACGTTCTCTGTTCTCAGGAGTATTTTGAGGTGCTGCACTCAAATT